>ML663013.1:6803666-6873999 GCA_007570785.1 Antilocapra americana | reverse complement strand
ATATGGGTTTCTCTGGTAGCTCAGAGAGTAAAGAGTCTGCCTGTAATGCAGGCGACCTGGATTCAATCCCTGGGTCAGAAAGATCCCCTGGAGAAGGGAATGGCAATCCACAGCAGTATTCTTGCCTATAAAATTCCATGCCTAGACAAGCCTGGTGGGCTAGTCATTTATATATATATATATATAAACTGAATATATAAACTTTGTTGTACATTTGAAACTAACACAATGTTGTAAATTAACTATACTTCAATTTAAAAATTAAAATTAAGCAAATAGAATTTCAAAATATAGAGTACTAGGGGCCGCCGCCTATACTTAGAGCACAAATATTATAGAGGCTTTATTTCAACTGCAGTTTCTCCATATGCAGCTTACCCTGCCAGCATGTAAAATGTATGAAATTTTAACTTTTCTGTTTTGTTCATGCTGTTTGTCCTCTGTCTGCAAGAACCACCCAGACTCTCTGTTTGCTTAGTGCTTTGTAGTTTTTAATCTTCAAGTCCAGCCCCCCATCCCTTGAGTTGTGTCTCTTGTCAAGGGAGTTTTGATACAGATGCCATGTTGTAATTTTTGTCTGTTTTCTTTTACATCATATTAGGAGCTCTTTACATAAATCATTTTTCTCCTTTCTCACCACCACCTATTACAGTGCATTGTCTAAGGAAGATAACAATAACCACTTGAATGAATGAGTGATTTCCAACTTCAAATCCTGTCAAGAACAGATCAAGGATCTGTTCCTCCACCAGGTTCCTCCACCAGAGTCTGAAGAAGAGTCAGAGATCATCATGAAATTGGGTTTTGTCACTAATGAGAGTAATTAAGCACCAGGACTATCTACATAAAATGATGCACTTTGTACCCCCAGTGCTCCGAGTCCAGCGACTATAGAGAAGTAAAGACAAACACATTTCTGCTACCCAAGGCTTCCAGGGGAAACTCATTGCATCCTACAGATCACAAGGGGAGGCCCAGGGTGATTATTACCTTTTGAAGATGGTGGATTCATCTCTGCAAAAGCCAGTTCCAGGTTTGTTCCTATTAATCCTCTGCTTGATGAGAACGGCGGGGTGTACTGCTAATGGTTTCTGGTTGCTTGTGGGCTGATGTGAAATGCATGTGATAATTAGCTAACTAAATTACTTCTGTTCTCATTATTTTTTATATAAAGCAGTTTTGTAAGGATGGCTTTTTACAGTGATTTCTGGTCTAATTTCTCATTATCACCATTGGAAAAAAATGGATAATATTTTCTCCCCATTCTCTGCAATATCTCTCCCACTCACTGCTCTTAATACCTTCCATATTCACCCATGTATGATCTACTGCATGTTAAGCACTAAGCCCTGGAGTTGCCTCAGTCTTCTCTTTTGGATCACTGCACTATCATCACTGTTGGATTGCCTCCTGGATATTCACAGATGAGTGCAGTTGTGTTTTTTTTTTTACGACTCTAAATGTGGAGAGGAACACAAGTGATTTACCCACAGCTTTCTGCTACTATAAACACTAAGCCTTCCACCCCACAGCATGTTAACATCCCAGACGTATGACATGAGTTGCTCTCTGGGAATTGGCCCATCTGTTCTAAGTCTCAGCCACCTGGTGATTATACAGAAGGAGCAGCGTGGGGCCTTTGTCCCGGAATGGCCATTAGGTTTTAGGGCTTTACAGATCCCTGCATATGCAACCTGCTCTAGAGAGCTCCTTGTATGGTTTTCATGGTGTTTTGTGTTGTGTTCAATGAGCTTCCTTGGTAAAGAATCCGCCTGCAATGCAGGAGACCTGGGTTCAATTCTTGGGTTGGAAAGATCCCCTGGAGAAAGGAATGGCAACCCACTCCAGTATTCTTTCCTGAGAATTCCATGGAGAGGACTGAGCAACTAACACTTTCCTTTTCCTTTCTTTTCAATGGGTTGAATTTGTACCTCTTTTCTAGAAGCAGTTTCTTATTTTTGAACAAATCATTGGGCAGCCTTATATGTGAAAGTTCCTAGAGAATGTTATGAATTTGATTATAGGACTTTACCTATCTGTAGCTCAGCTACTTCATCAACAAAATAAAACATTCTCTTGGGTTCATTCACCTGAAATGTGATCAAATGGATACTGCTGTATGGTAGAACAAGATCCAACTGTCATCCTCAGTTACCATGGCACAACTTTTTAAAGATGACCAGAGATCCTTTGGGCTTCCCTGATAGCTCAGCTGGTAAAGAATCTGCCTGCAATAGAGACCCTGGTTTGATTCCTGGATTGGGAAGATCTGCTAGAGAAAGGATAGGCTACTCCTTACAGTATTCTTGGGCTTCCCTGGTGGCTCACCTGCAATGTGGGAGACCTGAGTTCAATCCCTGGGTTGGGAAGATCCCCTGGAGAAGGGAATGACTACCCACTCCAGTATTCTTGCCTGGAGAATCCCTTAGACTCTATAGTCCACGAGGTCACAAAGAGTCACAGATATGAACGAATGACTTTCACTTTCAGAGATCTTTTGACACTCCTTCCCATGACAGGTAGGGGTCAAATTCTCCATTTTTTTCATTTGAATTGGGCTCAATGACCTACTTTGCCAAAAGAATTAAACTTTTGAGATTTCTGAGGGCAAGATATAAAACACCTTTCAGCTCGGGCCTCTTGGCTTACTCCCTGTCTTTCCTGGAGGATGCCAGCCATCACGTAGAGTCTGACATTCTCACACCATCATGCATTCAAGAAGCCTATGCTCACCATTTGGAAGGTCACATGGATGGAAAGAGAGATGCTTAGCTGGCCCCTCATGACCAAGCCATCTCAGTTCAGACACCAGACATGTGACTAAAGGTATAACATCTTGGATGTTCAGCTCAGAGTTTTCAGACGACTTTAGGTTCAATCTAGAATTGGAGAGCTGAAGCAAGAACCATCCAGCTGAGCCCTGTTACTCTACATAACCATGGGAAATCAGTAGAGTATTTGTATAGGCCACTAAGTTTCAGATGATTTGTTTTGTACCAAGAGATAGCTAGAATATATGAGAAAACAACTCTGTTTCCTGAGGTATTAAACAGAAATATGTATGCTAAACTGCTGTGAATATTGAGAAAGTTTAAGTATAAACTGGTAAATCCTTAGCATATTACTTGGCAAGATTAATATCTTTAGATCAGATATTCATCCCTGGTCTTGTCAGCTGGGGCAGGTTTGGGTGACATAACATAAATCATAATGACCTACTGGGGCTTCCCATGTAGCTCAATGGTAAAGAATCTGCCTCCCAATGCAGGAGACATTGGTTCGATTCCTGGGTCAGGCAGATCCTCTGGAGAAGGAAATGGCAACCCACTCCAGTATTCTTGCCTGAGAAATTCCATGGACATAAGAGCCTGATGGGCTACAGTCCATGGGATCACAAAGAGTTACACACGACTTAGTGAGTAAATAACAATATTGGGGAGAGATTCTCCTGAATAGCAGGACAGTCATCTGAATGCCCGAGGAGATACATAGTAATATCTAGACTACCTGAGGCTTAGTTCAAGTCCAACTAATGTCTAGTAAGCTGCTGCTGTTCCCATCAGCGTTACTATTCCTGTTTCTATATTAATCCAGCCTATAGAACTTAATTTCCTGATTTGTGGTCTGCTTTCTCCTGACAGGATGAACAGTCTTCCTAGAATCTCAAACCATTTGACTGGGGCTTTGAAAATATTCCAAACCCTTGCCAATCCCAGTTCTTTTTCTCTGGAGCCTGGACTTTGTCCAAGCAGCTGCTGTCCAGAGCCTTAATTCACATCGGAAATAGTGGCTAGAACCAAAACAACACTAACGCTGAATATCACCACTCCCTTCAGACTAATAAGGAAAAAGGAACAAAACCAAATCTTGTATATGAATGCAATTCAGAATGAGCCAAAGGTCATCTCCCTCCGGGCAGCACTGAACATTTATTAGCTTTACCCCAATAACTCTAATAATGATTTCTAATATTCAGAGAATAACTCAACATGATATATGTGCAACTTAATCTTACGAGCTACATTCTCATTTTAAGCATGTTGCATACAGAAGAAATGGTGAACAGAGGCTTGAGAGAAGGTCCCAAAGATACAGGAGTGAAGAGCGCCCAGAAAACTCCTTTAGCCACTGGACTCCAGAGCTTCAAAAAGTGCTAGCCCCACATGCTGTCTTGCCAGTCCTCCTTCTCTCTGTTTTCTATGCAGTTCAAGGATAACAGCTTAAATACATCACGACCCATGCTGTGTATGTTATCATGGAGTTGCAGCAAAGTGAAGTGTGAGAGGACGATCAAGTCCAAAGTCTCAGGCAAGTGTAAGTTCTTAGCTTTTTCAAGGAAAGAATTCAAGAGCAGGCCATAATAACAAGAAAGAAGATGTACTCACAAAGAAACACATCCCATAGATACAGTGTGGGCCATCTTGGAAAGCACCAGCGTATATGGGCTTATGAGTTCTTATGTGTGTGCATGCTCAGTCATGTCCAATTCTCTGTGACCCCATGGACTATATCCCACCAGGCTCCTCTGTACATGGGATTCTTCAGGCAAGAATACTGGAGTGGGTTGCCATGCTCTCCTCTAGTGGATCTTCCCGACTCAAGGAACGACTCAGGCCTTCTGAATTGCAGATGGATTCTTTACTGTCTGAGCCACCAGGAAAGCCCTCCTTGTACTTTGGTACCATCCAAACGGTGATGGTTTTACTTAACATTTTTATTAACTATGATATAGAGAGCCACTTAGGTCTAGACTACACCCCACCCTTCAAGTAACTCCAACCTTGGAATCAGGTCCACTGAGACTCTTTAAAAGCAATCTTTTCTCTACTTCCTCAATTAGAGAGGTATAGCCTGACTCCTTCCATTTCTTTCTGTTGGATGACTTATATTCTGTATATTTGTGTAGCTCTCAGTAGCACTCCAGGCTGATTATACCTGACCTCTCCATAAACCATGACAACTCACGGCCATTCTTATTTTAACCCTCAATGTTTCCTGTGTTCCTAATGTTTGGTCTGCATCAGATCCTTCAGCCTTGGGTAAGAAAAGCTAGATGACTTCAGAACAAATCTTCTCCCAGGCTAACTTGTTCAGGAGGTAATTAGCACATCCTTCCACATGATATTCTATTCTCTCAAATCACCAGGAGTTTATCCTTCAAAACACTTAGAAGAGTTACAAAACACTTAGAAGAGTTACTATTTTCCAAGTATAGTTTTACTCATTTGATTAAAAACTCTCTCCCTTCTTAAATTCCAGAAGGGCAGAGTTCAAGCAAATATTTATATCTCATGCCTGGAGTGATGTCTGGGATGAAGCAAAGATGCAATAATAATTTCTTTTAGGTGGATGAATACTGCATGCATAGCTAGAGTCATATAGATCTGTGTTCATACCCTAGTTCTCCACTTATCAGCAATGCAATTTTAAGTAAGTAATTTGCTCTTTTAGACTAGAATTTATCTATAAAAAGAAATGAAAGAAAGAAAGAAGGAAAGAAAACAAGGAAGGAAGGAAAGAAGGAAGAAATAAAGATAATAAAATTCCTAATCACACAGTTTTTCTGCAAGGACTAAAGGAGAAGATACAATTAAAGTGTTTTGAGAACAGTGCCTATTCTTGTGGTTTAGTCGCAAGTTGTGTCCCACTCATTTGTGACCCCATGGACTGTAGCCCACCAGGCTTCTCTATCCATGAGATTTCCCAGGCAGGAATGCTGGAGTGTGGCCAGTTCCTTCTCCAGGGGATCTCCTGACCGAGAGAGAGAACCTGCATCTCCTGTATTGCAGGTGGGTTCTTTATCGCTGAGCCACGGAGGAAGCCCATGGAGCCCAGTGCCTGGAGGGCAGTAAATGCTCAGTGTCCTGGCCTCATCTAGTGTGGATGTTTCACTTAGGAGGAAAATCTAGAGAACATGATTTGCCCAGCATCACAGTTTATGGCAGAGACTGCCTTGTATTGTCCCTATATCAGAACCTTCTTTTCCTCATTGCTTTTCTAAGTAACATACTCAAATTCCCTTTTGGAAAAGATTCCTCTGACTGCAATGTGTGTGTATGTGTGTATACTGGGTACAGCCCTATCAAACCCATTTATCAAACCACACCCTTAACAATACTTTCTCACCTTAATGGCATCTGATGTCCAGGGACCCCACAACATATAAATGGGAGCTAGGAAAACATGAAACAATTCGCATATCTATTTATAAGGTTGGGTGGGGGAAGGCTATTATAATTCTAACTCACTGTTTTGCTCCATAAATTAAGTCAGACAGTACCCGTGGATTTGCTTTGACATATTATAAAACACTATCTATGTTTGCATTATTGTATTAATAATACAAGCCTGTCAAGCCTGGATGTGATGCATACATGCCTTAGGGTGCAGGCTGTTTGGTAAAAGACATTGCTTTTGCACGACACCTGTGTGCAGTGTCTTAGTCACCTGTGTGTTTTCTCTCCCTTCACAACAAGGGCTTCTGAACTTGGGCTTGTTTTACAGGAATCTGAAATAATCAGAAAGCAGCAAGAGAGGGTCCACTGGCGGCAGCTTTGGCTGGGAGGCTGGGAGGCTGTAATTCACAAATCCTTTTCCTGTGACGAAAGCAGCTGACTGACTGACAGCCTGGGCAGGGAACCTTTTTCTGGCTTGTTCCTTGGGCTTCATTTACTTTTGTATTCTCCCTGTAAAGTATTCTTGCCTGGAAAATTCCACAGACAGAGGAGCCTGGCGGACTACAGTCCATGGGGTCTCAAAGAGTTGGACATGACTGAGCAACTAATATTTTCACCTTCTCCCTGTAAAAGAACGGAGTAGAATATTTGGTCTGAGATGTAGAAGGGGTTTTGGAAAGCTTTTCTCCCAAGTGCTGATAGCTGCCTACAATTATAGTTATTCATCATGGTCTGAGCAGAGCTAGAGACCTGACTCTAATTTCTCGGCTTAAGTAGAATTTTCTCTCCCAGGTCTGACTTATTGTCTCGTATTTTTAAAGGGGAAAAGAGCTTCCTTGCCTAATTGAATCAAGGCTCAGTGTTATGGACTGTATGTTTGGAACCCCCAGAACTCATATGCTGCAGCCTTAACTTCTAAGATAATAGTATTTGGAGTTGGAGCCTTTGGGAGTTAGAGTTTGATGAGGTCATGAAGATGAAGGTCTCATGATGACATTAGTACTCTTATAGAAAAGACAACAGAATGAGATAAATAGAGAGAGAGAGAGAGAGAGAGAGAGAGAGAGAGAGAGAGAGAAAGCTCTTTTTCCTCAAAAGGCACAGACAGGGGAAAAGCCATGTGAAGACACAGTGAGATGGCGGTCGTTTATTGCAGAGAAGAGCCTCAAACTGAAACCCGCCTTGCTGACACCTTGATGCTGGACTTCCCGCTTCTAGAATTGGGAGAAATAAACTTCTGCCATTCAAGTCATCCATTCTATGGTATTTTGTTACAGCAGCCCAAGCTCCCCCAAGATAGTAAGTTACAGGTCACCATCCGATGAAAGAGATTTAAAAGGTGTCACTTGGTGACTTCAGAGGAAACTGGCTACTTCGCTAATCTGGCAAAATGTCCTTTTATTTATCAGCTACAGAGGGCTAGGCTAGGGCCAGAGGGGTAGGATTTTTTGTTTGCTTTTCATTAGCACTTCTCTCAGATGCCTAACAGTCAAGCTCCTCTAGATTTAAAGCTGTGAGATGAAAATATCTCCTACCATGTCAATAAACAAGAAATGTCACAACCATCAGTGATTTCTGGCCTCCAAATGTGAATGAGGGCTCCCAAAACTGTGATCCGGCAGATGCTTCCACTCTCCTAAGTGATTGCTGAGGAGCAAGGGGAATGCAAGAAGGTTGAGGTTCATGAAAGGAATGAATTCAGTGAGCCTAGAGGCTTGCATCTTCCCATACATAGAATGCTAAATTCCTTAGCTTGATATTTGACCTTTGATGTTCAGACTACCTGCTCCCTTTGTTGCAAACTTGCATACGGCCTTTCTCAGAGCTGAGATGCTGTCTCCTGGGCTCAGAGTCCAAAACATTCCCACTAAATAAAATAACTCTCTACTTTCAAGTTGTGGCTAGTTTTTAGTCAACAAAGCTCTCTTAATGACATCAGGGTCCAGCAGAGGCCAGTACAGTCTCACATTAATTTTTGCCACTTTTAACCCCCTGTGGGTGGTAACTTTCATTATTATTATTAGTCTCCATGTCCTTCAGATCACCCTGGAATCTGAAACTGAGCATGAGGATAAATGAACTGATCACTTCCTTAGATCCTTGCAGTTAATCCTTCGGTCCATCTTTGACTCAGTTCTCCAAGAACATGGGTCCAACTGGAGCTATAAGCCCCTCAGTCTGCACTTTGGTACTTTTACTTTCCAGAAATGATTAGGGACTTTTCTTCTTTTCTTAGACTTGCGACTTTGACAAAACCTCAAGATCTAATGTTTGCCCAGCAAGAAGAATGAAAGATCCATGTCTAAAATTAGAGAAGTCATGTATTTAAAGTGGATAATCAACAAGATCCTACTGTATAGCACAGGGAACGTTGCTTGATGTTACATGGCAGCCTGGATGAGAGGGGAGTTTGGAGGAGAATGGATACAGGTATGTATATGACTGAGACACCTTTGCTGTCCACCTAAAATTATCAAAACATTGTTAATTGACTATACCCCAATACAAAATAAAATGTTTTAAAAAGTTTAAAGCAGTCATGTAGCTCAGCCATCACTCAGTCTTTCCAGAACTCAAGGCTCTGGGTTTGTCAAAATGAAAACATTAAACAGTCTTGTATAATAGGATATTTAGGCTTTCTCTGGAAATAAATGAGACTCTACATATTTCCCAGCCTCTTCATAACTTGGGAAAAGAGTTTTAAATACATCTTTCTCAACACCAGCTGTTGACAAAGTATAAACCAGCAGCATCGGCATTATGTGAAAATTCATTAGAAATGGAGAATCTCACATCGCCTCAACACCGATCAGAATGGCCATCATCAAAAAATCCACAAACAACAAATGCTGGAGAGAGTGTGGAGAAAAGGGAACCCTCTTGCACTGCTGGTGTGAAAGTAAAATGATACAGCCATTAGGGAAACAGTATGGGAATTCCTTAAAAAATTAGGAATAAAATCACCAGATGACCAAGCAAAAACACTTCTAGGCATATATCCTGAGGAAACTAAAACTGAAAAAGATACATGTACCTCAGTGTTCACTGTGGCACTGTTTACAGTAGCTAGAATGTGGAAGCAACCTAGATGTCCATCAACAGATGAATGGATGAAGAAACTGTGGTATATATAGAGAGAGTGGAATACAACTCAGCCATAAGAAGGAACACATTTGAGTCAGTTCTAATGAGGTAGATGAACCTAGAGCCTATTGTACAGAGTGAAGTAAGTCAGAAGTTCAGTTCAGTTCAGTCACTCAGTCGTGCCCAACTCTTTGTGACCCCATGGACTGCAGCACACCAGGCCTCCCTGTCCATCACCAACTCCTGGGGCTTACTCAAACTCATGTCCTTCAAGTCAGTGATGCCATCCAACCATCTCATCCTCTGTCGTCCCCTTCTCCTCCTGCCCTCAATCTTTCCCAGCATCAGGTCTTTTCAGATGAGTCAGCTCTGGTATTGGGAGTTTCAGTTTCAACATCAGTCCTTCCAATGAACAGCCAGGACTGATTTCCTTTAGGATGGACTGGTTTGATCTCCTTGCAGTCCAAGGGACTTTCAAGAGTCTTCTCTAACACCACAGTTCAAAAGCATCAATTCTTCAGCACTCAGCTTTCTTTATAGTTCAGCTCTCACATCCATACATGACTACTGGGAATGCCATAACTTTGACTAGATGGCTGTTATCCATAAATCTGTTCTATACGTCTTCATCTCTATTGCTGCCCTGCAAATAGGTTCATCAGTACAAACTTTCTAGATTCCATACGTATGTGTTAATATTAGTATGCATTAATATATATAACAAGTAAGTAAGTAAGTGTTAGTCCCTCAGTCATGTCCGACTCTTTGCTACCCCATGGACTGCCACCCACCAGGCTCCTCTGTCCATGAGATTTTCCAGACAAGGATATTGAAGTGGGTTGCCATTTCCTTCTCCAGGGGATCTTCCCCAACCCAGGGATCGAATCTGGGTCTCCTGCACTGCAGGCAGATTCTTAATCAACTGAGCTATGAGGGAAGAGGGCAATATATATATAATATACATGTGTTAATATTAACACACATACACATATATATATGTGTTAGTATATTATGTTATACATATAATATATATGTGTTAATATTAACATATATATATATATGGAATCTAGAAAGTTGGTACTGATGAACCTATTTGCAGGGTAGCAATGGAGATGCAGGCATAGAGAACTGATTTATGGATAAGGACGGGGGGAGGAAGAAGAGGGTGGGATGAATGGAGAGAGTAGCATGGAAGCATATACAGCACCATATGTAAAACAGATAGTCAATGGAAATTTGCTATATGACTCAGGGAACTCTAACTGGGGCTCTGTAACAACCTAGAGGGTTGGGAAAGGGTGGGAGGTGCAAAAGGGAGGGGACATATGTATACCTATAGCTAATTTATGTTGATGCATGGCAGAAATTACACCAATATTGTAAAGCAATCATCCTTCAATTAAAAATAAATACATTAAAAAAAAAAGATATGGAGAAACTCAGGCCTCATTCAAAACCTACTATGTCAGAAATTTTGCAGGAGGAACCCAGTGATCTGTGGTTTAACAAGACCTCCTGGAGTATCTAATGCACGTTTAACTTTGAGAACTATTCAACTTTTTATGCACCTTATTTGTAAGAATCTCTACTGAAACAAGCCATGTAGTATCATTATCACAGTCTTCCTGCCCGGGTGATGGGCTCTGGTTGGGTCAACTGTTTTCAAGCTTGGGATTGCTGATTCCCAAGATATCATTTCTCTCCCCTTGAATGTGAATGAGGAAAGCTGAGGTCTGGATCACTGCTAACAATCTTACATGAGGAGGGAAACCACTGGGAAGACAAACTCCACCATGAAGGAGCACACAATAAAATAATGGAAGTGAGAAAGATGGTATTGATGATCCTATTTGCAGGGCAGCAATGGAGACGAAGACAGAGAAGAGACTTGTAGAAACAGTGGGGGAAGGAGAGGGTGGGACAAATTGAGAGTATATTGAGAGAATAGAATGGAAACACATACACTACCATATATACAACAGATAGCGAGTAGGAATTTGCTGTGTGACATAGGGACCTCAACTCAGTCCTCTGTGACAACCTACAGCGGTGGGATGGGGTGGGAGGTGGGAGGGAGGTTCAGGAGGGAGGGGACATATGTATACCTGTGGCTGATTCATGTTAATGTAGGGCAGAAACCAGCACAGTATGGCAATGCAATTATCCACCAATAAAAAAATAAAACAAAATAATAGTACCAAAATGGACCTAGGTTCCTGATACAGTCATGCCTAAAGTCTGAATTGCTGCTAGAATTTCTAATTAAATAATACAGTAAATTCTCATTATCCCTTAGCCAGTTAGAGTTGGCTAAGAGAGTTTTCTCTTATTTGCACCCCACAAAGCACCCTGACTAAAAGTGATAACAGAGTCCAATTAGGAGATTGTTGTAGAACCTAGGGAATATGCAGTGTTGGCTCAGAGCAAGGAGGTGGTAGAAGTGGGAATAAGGATAAGTGAAGAGTTCCTACATATTTGGAAATCAGATGCTATGGAACTTAATTTTGAGTGGGGAAAGCTGTAGACTAATATAAGAATCAGAACCAGAAATAAACCCCAGGTTATTTTGTAATTATTTCTTTGGCTGCATCAGGTCTTAGTCAAAGCATGAAAGATCTTTTGTTGTGGTGTGGCATGGGCTTAGTTGCCCCACAGCATGTGGGATTTTAATTCCCTGACCAGAAATTGAACCCGCGTTCCTTCCATTAGAGGGTGGATTCTTAATTACCAGACCACCACAGAAGTCCTAACTCCAGCTATTTTGATCTGGGGAGACTTTACTAGGGTCACCCCTCTCCCCAGCCTCCATCGTGTATCTCACACCCATGCCCCACTTTTCATCTCTACTATAATCCTCTCTCTTAATTTGTCTTTAATCCTTTCTTTCTATCTCAACCTCACCTTTTATCCATTTCTAGTTCACATTATTTTGCTGCCCTTCTCAGATTTACCCCCATCTCATCTTCCATTAAAAATATTTAAGCAAATATGCATAAATAAATCAAACCTTAATAATCTAAACAAAGAGTTCAAGGAATATCCCTTCTTTTAATTCACTAATGCAAACATAGTTTTTAAGCAACACTTATGACTAAAGTCTGCATATGCTGAGATAAGAAAGAAATGAGCTTGTCCTCTATATTTTTATGATCAAGAACATGAACACACGTCAGCAACCTTTGCTTCTAAAGTTTCTTATAGCAAATGTCTCTGTGTGTCATACTATCTCTGTTCCAACTACTCAACTCCACCATTGTGGAGTAAAAGGAGCCGTAGACAACATGTAAATGAGTGGGTGTGGCTGTGTTCCAATAAAATTTTATTTATAAAAACAGACCACAGGACAGTTTTGACCATGACTAGACAGATAGCTAGCCCCTGATTTAGACAGATAGTATTAAGAATTTGAGGATGCAATATAGAGGAGGCATTAACAGAGTATTTTTAAAGTGAACTGAGTACTTGCCGAGAACCTCTTTACTGACCTTGAGATACCCAAACCCTACGATGAATTTATAGATAAATTTACAAAGAATTGACTCTTCACAATGTTGAATCTTTATTATCTACAAAAAATGTGCCTTCCTTTGTCTCAATTCTTCTTTTATTTCTCTCAGTAGGGTTTTACTATTTTTCTCCCAACAGACACTGAACATTTTTCCAACTTCTTTCCAGATTGTTCATCTTTATGTTGCTCTTGTAAATAGGATCTTTCCTGAATTTGACTTTTTGACTTTACTGTTTGTGTCTAGGAAACAATTGATTTTGTATATGAATTTTTTAACCGAACAACTAATACACTCTCTTACTGTTAAAAGAGTTTATCAGTTGATTCTCTTCCCAAATATAAAATCACATCATATCAAATATTAATAAATTTGCCTCCATTTTTTAATACTCAATACTTTGTTCCTTTTCTTGTTGTTCTGACTAACACTTGCAAGATAATTTAAACAAAAAGTGGTTTGTTTCCTTATTCTAATGATAGGACTTCTTACATTTCACTTATCTGTCATGATAAGTGATTTACCTTTGATTTCATGTATATGTATCAGATTAAAGATTTATACATATATTAAAAATTTACTGAATTTTTATTGGTAAAATAAATATTCCAGAAGTAGATCCTTGTAAAAGTGTGAATTAATATAGATACATGTATTCATGAAATCAATGGACAATGATGGCTTATTTAGTAATTGATACTAGTGGAATATTACCCATTACCAGAACATGTATTTGAACCTCCATCTTATACCATTCCCCAAAGAAATTCCCAGTGAAATAAATATTCCAATCTACAGATAACATAGTATTGCTAGTAAAATGTGTTATTCATAAATTCAATATGTAATAAAAATAGATTTTTACCAAAGTTTTTTCTTTCAGTGCAGATACCAGAGATAACAGATGAAGGATTCATGTCTTTAATGTCCAAAGAACATTTGCAAATTTAACAGAACATATATAGAACCCAATAAAAATTTTGAGCTTCCTGCTGCAACATTCAGAAACTCTGTCAGAATCTGTTTCCCAGGAAACTCAACCCACAACAGTGAAATACAGATATTTTACGATGCATCATTTGTAGTGACAAAATGTGGAAACAATGTGAGTTCCAATTATAGGTTGAATATTTTTATCTTATATCCACAGCATAGAATATTATACCAGAAATAAAATGCCTCAGAGCTGCAGAAATTTATGTGGAGAGCTTTGCACTAGGTATTTTGCTGAGGGAGATAAGTAATATATAGAAAATAATGCATACTATAAAAATATTTTGAGTAAATAATGTCAAAACTCATAAACAATATTTGTGTATATGGACTTATGTATATGCCCAGGGTCTCTATGTGTATATGATCATACACATATGTTTGTATGTAACTACATAAGCATGAGCAAAAATTAGAAAGAATATGTGCTAGGTTACTTTGTGGGAAGGATAAATGTGGAAAGGAAGGGAAGAAGAAAGAATAAAGTTAAAAAATAAATATTAAAAATTAAGCTTAGTTCATTTATACTATTTTGTAATTCCACATAAAAGTGGTAATATATGATGTTTGCCTTTCTCTGTCCTTACGAAAGAGATATAGAAAACAAACTTATGGTTACCAAGGGGGAAGTGGGGATGGAAACTGGGAAATCGGGATTGATATATACACAGTACTATATATAAATAGATAACTAATAAGAACCTACTACATACAGAACTTTATTCTTTCTGTAATGACTTTTATGGGATAAGAATCTAAAGAGCTCTTCATTGTTCAGTTGCTAAGTCGTGTATGACTCTTGGTAACTTCATGAATTGCATTACACCAGGCTTCCCTGTCCCTCACTATCTCCCTGAGCTTGCTCAAACTCATGTCCATTGAGGCAGTGGTGTCATCCAACCACTTCATCCTCTGTTGACCCCTTTTACTCCTGCTCTCAATCTTTCCCAGCATCAGGGTCTTTTCCACTGAGTCAGTTCTTCTCATCAGGTGGGCAAAGTGTTGGAGTTTCAGCTTGAGCATCAGTCCTTTCAATGAATATTCAGGACTGATTTCCTTGAGGATTTACTGGTTTGATCTCCTTGCAGACCAAGGGACTCTCAAGAGTCTTCTCCAACACGACAGTTCAAACTCATCAGTTCCTCGGCCCTCAGCTTTCTATATGGTCCAACTCTCACATCCATACATGACTACTGGAAAAACCATAGCTTTGACTAGCAGAACCTTTGTCAGCAAAGTAATGTCCCTGCTTTTCAAAATGCTGTCTATGTTTATCACTGCTTTTCTTCCAAGGAGCAAGCGTCTTTTAATTTACAGTCACCATCTGCAGTGATTTTGGAGCCCAAGAAAATAAAGTCTGTCACTGTCTCCATTGTTTCCCCATCTATTTGCCATAAGTAATAGGACTGGATGCCATGATCTTAGTTTTCTGAATATTGAGTTTTAAGCCAACTTTTCACTCTATTCTTTGACCTTCATCAAGAGGCTCTTTAGTTCTATGCTTTCTGCCATAAGGGTGGTGTCATCTGCGTATCTGAGGTTATTGATACTTCTCTTGGCAATCTTGATTCCAGCTTGTGCTTCATCCGGCCTGACATTTCACATGATATACTCTGCATATAAGTTAAGTAAGCAGGGTGATAATATACAGCCTTGACATACTCCTTCCCCAAGTTGGAACCGGTCTGTTATTCCATGTCCAGTTCTAACTGTTGCTTCTTGCTCTGCATACAGATTTCTCAGGAGGCAGGTCAGGTGGTCTGGTATTCTCATCTCTTGAAGAATTTTCCACAGTCTGTTGTGGTCTGCACAGTCAAAGGCTTTGAAGTAGTCAATAAAGCAGAAGTAGATGGTTTTCTGGAACTCTCTTGCTTTTTCTACAATCCAACGGATGTTGGCAATTTGGTTTCTGGTTCTTCTACCTTTTCTAAATCCAGCTTGAACATCTGGAAGTTCACGCTTCAGGTACTGTTGAAGAGTGGCTTGGAGAATTTTGAGCATTACTTTGCTAACGTGTGAGATGAGTGCAATTGTGCAGTAGTCTGAATATCCTTTGGCATTGCCCTTCTTTGGGATTGGAATGAAAATTGATCTTTTCCAATCCTGTGGCCACTGCTGAGTGGTATGAGAATGGAGGTAAAAATATGAGAAATATGAAAGTACTAACCAAAGGATTTACCTCGTGCATGGATAATGTTTGTAAACATAGACACCCGAGAAGAAATCACCTTCTAGTGTACAGTGCAGGGGACACTTCCCAGGTGGCACTAGTTGTAATGAACCCACCTGCTAGTGCAGGAGACATAAGAGACATGATTTGGGTCCCTGGGTTGGGAAGATTCCTCTGGAGGAGGTCATGGCAGCCCACTCCAGTACTCTTGCCTAGAGAATCCCATGGACAGAGCAGCTTGGTGGACAACGGTCCATAGGGTCACAAAGAGTCAGACATGACTGAAGTGATTTAGAACATACAGTAGAGAAGATAGTTTTCTTCTAGGTCTACCTTTTAAATCACATTTTAAATCCTCTGTGACATGGATTAGTCATGGGACAGGAGAGAAGCTAAACTTTGGTAATTAATATTTTTCTATTCTTTTTCCTTTTATTGCCGGCAATTCTTGGTTACACATTTAAATTATTTTGTTATCTGATGCATAAAGACTCATGATAATTTGATCTTCATTGAGTTTGTGCCCTTTGTCATGCTAAAGCTGTTTTGTCATTTCTTTTTTTTTTTTTATTAGTTTTGCCATACAATGACATGATATCACCATGGGTTTACATACGCTCCCCCTCCAGAATCCCCCTCCCTCCTTCCTCCCTCCTCCCTACCCCCCGGGAAATCTCGATGTACCAGCCCCGAGCATCAATCCTGGGCTGGCAATTGATTAGACATATGATAATTAACGTGTTTCAATGCCATTCTGCCATATCATCCCACCCTTACCCTCATCCACAGAGTCCACGAGTCTATTCTATACATCTGCATTCCTTTTGCTGTCTCGCATGCTGGGTTCTCGTTACCGTCTGTCTAAATTCCATATATATGCGTTAATATACTGTATTGTTGTTTTTCCTTCTGGCTTACTTCACTCTGGATAATAGGCTCCAGTTCCGTCCATCTGAGTAAAATTTATTCAAATGAATTTTTTTTTAATGCTGAGTAATATTCCATTGTGTATATGTACCACAGCTTTCTTATCCATTCGTCAGTTGATGGGCATCTAGGTTGCTTCCATGTCCTGCCTATTGTAAACAATGCAGCGATGAACATTGGGGTACACGTGGCTCTTTCAATTCTGGTTTCCTCGGTGTATATGCCAAGCAGTGGGATTGCTGGGTCATATGGCAGGTCTATTTGCAGTTTTTTAAGGAACCTCCACACTGTTTTCCATAGTGGCTGTACTAGCTTGCAATCCCACCAACAGTGTAAGAGAGTTCGCTTTTCTCCACATCCTCTCCAGCATTTATTGCTTGTAGATTTTTGGATTACAGCCATTCTGACTGGTGTAAAGTGATACATCATTGTGGTTTTGATTTGCATTTCACTGATAATGAGTGATGTTGAGCATCTTTTCATGTGTTTGTTAGCCATTTTTATGTCTTCTTTGGAGAAATGTCTGTTAAGCTCTTTGGACCACTTTTTGATTGGGTCATGTATTTTTCTAATGTAGCTGCAGGAGTTGCTTGTATATTTTTGAGATTAATTGTTTGTCTGTTGTTTCATTGGCTATTATTTTCTCCCATTCTGAAGGCTGTCTTTTCACCTTGCTTATAGTTTCCTTTGTTGTGCAGAAGCTTTTAATTTTAATTAGGTCCCATTTGTTTATTCATGCTTTTATTTACAATATTCTGGGAGGTGGGTCATGGAGTATCCTGCTTTGGTTTATGACAGAAAGTGTTTTGCCTATGTTATCCTCTAGGAGTTTTATAGTTTCTGGTCTATGCTTAGATCTTTGATCCATTTTGAGTTTCTCTTTGTGTATGGTGTTAGAAAGTGATCTAGTTTCATTCTTTTACAAGTGGCTGTCCAGTTTTCCCAGCACCACTTGTTAAAGAGGTTGTCTTTTCTCCATTGTATATTCTTGCCTCCTTTGTCAAAGATAAAGTGTCCATAGATGTGTGGATTTATCTCTGCGCTTTCTATTCTGTTCCATTAATCTATATTTCTGTCTTTGTGCCAGTACCATACTGTCTTAATGACTGTGGATTTGTAGTATAGCCTAAAGTCAGGTAGGTTGATTCCTCCAGTTCCATTCTTCTTTCTCAAGATTGCTTTGGCTATACGAGGTTTTTTGTATTTCCATACAAATTGTGAGGTTATTTGTTCTAATTCTCTGAAAAAGACCTCTGGTAGCTTGATAGGAATTGCATTGAATCTATAGATTGCTTTGGGTAGTATACTCATTTTCACTATATTGATTCTTCCAATCCACGAACACTGCACATTTCTCCATCTGTTTGTGGCCTCTTTGATTTCTACCAAAAATTTAGAGAAGAGCTAACACCTATTCTACTCAAACTCTTCCAGAAAATTGCAGACGGAGGTAAACTTCCAAACTCATTCTATGAGGCCACCATCACCCTAATTCCAAAACCCCGACAAAGATGCCACAAAAAAAGAAAACTACAGGCCAATATCACTGATGAACTTAGATGCAAAAATCCTCAACAAAATTCTAGCAAATAGAATCCAACAACACATTAAAAAAATCATACATCATGATCAAGTAGGCTTTATCCCAGGGATGCAAGGATTCTTCAATATTTGCAAATCAATCAATGTAATACACCACATTAACAAATTGAAAAATTAAAATCACATGAATATCTCAATAGATGCAGAGAAAGCCTTTGACAAAATTCAACATTCACTTATGATAAAAACCCTCCAAACAGCAGGAATAGAAGGAACATACCTCAACATAATAAAAGCTATATATGACAAACTCACAGCAAACATTATCCTCAATGGTGAAAAACTGGAAGCATTCCCCCTGAAATCAAGAACAAGACAAGTTTGCCCACTCTCACCACTACTTTTCAACATAGTTGTGGAAGTCTTGGCCACAGCAATCAGAGCAGATAAAGAAATTAAAGGAATTCAGATTGGAAAAGAAGTAGTAAAACTCTCTCTGTTTGCAGATGACATGATCCTCTATATTGAAAACCCTAAAGATTCTTCTAGAAAATTACTAGAGCTAATCAGTGAATATAGCAAAGTTTCAGGATACAAAATCAACACACAGAAATCCCTGGCATTCCTATACACTAACAACGAGAAATCAGAAAGAGAAATCAAGGAAACAATTCCATTCATCATTGAAACAAAAAGAATAAAATACTTAGGAGTATTTCTACCTAAAGAAACAAAACACCTGTATATAGAAAACTATAAAACACTGATGAAAGAAATCAAGGAGGACACAAACAGATGGAGAAATGTTTTGTCATTTATTTTTGTGTCTTGGATTTAACTTGGATTGATACTCATTTGGTAATGACACATGTGGGATCCAAGATCCAAGGCTAGAGATGAACCCGCAACCCCTGCATTGGAAGCTGTGGAGTCTTGACCACTGAACCACCAGGGACATTCCTGCTTCCCATTTTCTACACCCTACAAGCCATGGTCCTTAGTATTATTTTCAAGTCTTTCCAACTATTTGTCCCTCCCTGCTTTTTAGCTTTATCTCCATCACTTCCTGCCTCAAAGTTTCTGTTTCACTTGTGGAGTAACTATAGCTTACACATTTATCATACTGTTTTATGCTCGTGAACCTATACTCACATTTCAAATACTTAACTCTCCTTGCCTATTTTCTGATAAATTTAATTTGTTCATAAAAACTCAGATTAGAATTTATATGCCAAGAACACTTTCATTAAAGTATAACTTACATGTAGAAAACCACAGTGAGTGTACAACATGGTATATTCACTCACAGATTGAAAAAACTAAAAAGCACATCATCACATAATTCAGTAATTCACTGTAGACAAGGTAGAAATTTATTTGCTTGCCAGATCTCCCCTTTCTGCACTCTTAATCTCTATCTTGCTCCCTTAAGGTTAGACTCTCCTAACTTAATCACCACTAGTTGGTTTTATTTTATTTTTTTTTTACCATTTAAATGCATGAAAAGATATTGTATGGAACTGTACTCAATATTATGTAATAACCTATAAGGGAAAAGAATCTGAAAAAGAAATCTATCTATCTATACACACACACACATATATGTATATGTATGTGTATATATATCTTGTGATATATGTATATATATACTATATATACTAATATGTAGTATTAATATATATATAGTATATGTATTAGTATATATTATAGTATATTTATTAGTATATATATTATATATACTAATATATAATATATATACATATAATGTATATATGTGTGTGTGTCTATGTGTATATATATATATATAACTGAATTGCTGTACTGCAAACCTGATATTATTAAGCTTACATGATATTGTAAGTCAACTATACTTCAATTGAAATTAAAAAAAAATACAGAAACTTAATGATAAAAAAGAATGACTTTCTATAGTGTTGAACACTGTAGATTCTGTTCTCTGAAATATTAACATTTGAGATCTGAACACTGTAGATCATTATAATTGGGAACCAGATGGAAAGAAAGCTTGTCACATGTGTCCTCTTGTGCAAGAGCAGAGGCCCCAAATTTGAATTAAGAAGATGTGGAGTAAATAATCATGAATATCCAATAAAATCCATTATATTTAGTGATAAAAGCATGATTTGAGGGTAATGTCTGGCTTCCCAGCTGGCTCAGTGGTAAAAGAATCCCCCTGCTAACGCAGGAGCTGCAGGAGATGTGGTTTTAATCCATGGGATGGGAAGATACTCTGGAGAAGGAAATGACAACCCACTTCAGTATTCTTGCCTGGAGAATCCCATGGACAGAGGAGCCTGGCAAGTTACAATCCATGGGATGGCAAATAATTGGACACAACTGAGAGTGAACTCTGTGGTGAAATGAGGGTACATATTTGGATTGTTCCAACACACCAGTATGACAAAATTACATTTTTTTGCATATCTATGTCCCTCACTAAAGTGTAGGATTCATGGAAGAACAAATTGCACTAAATAAAAAAAATTCAAAGTCAAGTTTTAAATATATTCCTTCGTAGCTCAGATGGTAAAGTTTCTGGCTGCAAGGCAGCAGACCCAGGTTCGATCCCTGGGTCGGGAAGATCCCCTGGCGAGGGAAGTGGCAACCCACTCCAGTACTCTTGCCTGGAAAATCCCATGGATGGAGGAGCCTCATAAGCTACAGTACAGGGTTCGCAAAAAGTCGGACACGACTGAGCAACTTCACTTTCATATATATATATATATATATATATATATATATCAGTCAGTCAGTCCAGTTGCTCAGTCACATTCAACTCTTTGCGAACCCGTGGACTGCAGCACGCCAGGTCTTCCTGTCTATCACCAAGTCCCGGAGCTTGCTCAAACACATGTCCATTGAGTATCCTCTGTCGTCCCCTTCTCCTTCTGACTTCAATCTTTCCCAGCATCATGGCTTTTTCAAATGAGTCCTCTCTTCAATCAGGTGGCCAAGTAATTTCTTACTTAATCTCCATAATGAAAAAAACAAGTCCTTTAAAGATTTCTTTCTATTAACTGTATGCTTTACTATTAGTTTCAAATAGTCCATTTCTAATGAGTGTGTGTGTGTACAATTGGATCTTTGTGTACTTGATATCTGGCTTGTTACTGCAGTTATATTGGAAAACAGTATACTTTTATAAATTTGCCATGTAGGTGAGTCAGTTACTAAATTGTCATACTTATTTTTTAATTCCCCCTTCTCTAAATAATATTCTTATTTCTTCTTTTTCTAAATGTATTGGTTGGAATTTCCAGGAAAACTTTGAATATAGTATGATGAGTTTAAGGATACATACTATATAGAGAATACATGCAATAAAATAGACCTGCCATATGACCCAGCAATCCCACTGCTGGGCATACACACCGAGGAAACCAGAATTGAAAGAGACACGTGTACCCCAATGTTCATCGCCGCATTGTTTACAATAGCCAGGACATGGAAGCAACCTAGATGCCCATCAACTGACGAATGGATAAGAAAGCTGTGGTACATATACACAATGGAATATTACTCAGCATTAGAAAAAAAAATTCATTTGAAGCAGTTCTACTCAGGTGGACGGAACTGGAGCCTATTATCCAGAGTGAAGTAAGCCAGAAGGAAAAACAACAATACAGTATACTAACACATATATATGGAATTTAGAAAGATGGTAATGAGAACCCTGCATGTGAGACAGCAAAAGAAATGCAGATGTATAGAACAGACTGTTGGACTCTGTGGAGAAGAGCAAGGGTGGGATGATATGGGAGAATGGCATTGAAACATGTTAATTATCATATGTGAAATCAATCGCCAGCCCAGGATTGATGCTCAGGGCTGGTGCACTGAGATCTCTCAGGGGGAGGGAATCGAGAGGCAAGAAGGGAGGGGGGTTCTGGGGGGGGAGCATATGTAAACCCATGGCGGTTTTATGTCATTGTATGGCAAAACCAACACAATAAAGTAAAGAAAATTTAAAAAAAAAACATTATATATATTATAGCATGTGTGAAATAAAATTTTATATCATTTAATCATATTGAAACAATCAACTTTGAAGTATTCATCATGTAATGTTAATATTTTTCTATTTATAGTTTGCTTAAAGCTTATTTTATGTGGCCGCACCACTTGGCTTGCTGGATCTTAGTTCCCAGGGCAGGGACCTGACCCCTGCCCACTCCAGTGGAGGTGCAGGCTCCTAACCATTGGACTGCCAGGGAAAATCCCAGCTCTAAGTTTTTTTAAAAATGTTTTTGAATGTAAAGTGAAGTTGCTCAGTTATGTCCGACTCTTTGTGACCCCATGGACTGTAGCCTACCAGGCTCCTCCGTCCATGGGATTCTCCAGGCAAGAATACTGGAGTGGGTTGCCATTTCCTCCTCCAGGGGATCTTCCCAACCCAGGTATTGAACCCAGGTCTCCTGCATTGCAGGCAGACTCTTTAACCTCTGAGCTACCAGGGCAGCCCTTTGGATGTAAAGAAATAATGTAAAATTTATTTCAATTTTTAATTTGGCCACCTGATGTAAACAGCTGGCTCATTGGAAAAGACCCTGATGCTGGGAAGGATTAGGGGCAGGAGAAGAAGGGTACGACAGAGGATGAGATGGTTGGATGGCATCACCAACTCAATGGACATGTGTTTGGGTGGACTCCGGGAGTTGGTGATGGATAGGGAGGCCTGGTGTTCTGCTGTTCATGGGGTCGCAAAGAGTTGGACATGACTGAGCGACTGAACTGAACTGAATATCTTCTCTGGAGCTTCCCACATGGTGCAGTGGTAAAGAATCCACTGCCAATGCAGGAGCTTCAAGAGAGGAGAATTGATCCCTGGGTCAGGAAGATCCCCTGGAGGAGGAATTGGCAATCAATTCCAGTATTCTTGCCTGGAGAATCCCATGGACAGAGAAGCCTGGTGGGCTACCGTGCATGAAGTTGCAAAGAGTTTGAAACAACTGAGTGACTGAGCATGCACAGACACATGCACACAGACACACACAATATCTTCTCTGCTTATTAAACTGCACTTTACTATATTAATATATATCTTAATTTGGACTAGTCTCACATTCCTGTAAAGACTTTATTAAACTATATGTTATTATTTTAACAGGTTATTTTATATTTTTGTTTTATTAATAAATTTATATTCTTAAAAATTAGCCTGTAGGTTTTTATTGAATTATCTTCATAATTTATTATGAAAACTATAGTAATACTTGATTTATAAATTCAGTTGAGAAAAAATATATTGCTTTCTACAACACAGAAAAATTTAGAGAGCATAAGCATCATTTGTTCATTGTTTTTAAGAACTTAAAACTCTTTGGACTCATCATTTTGGAAAAAGTGAAAGTTGCTGAGTCATGTCCGACTCTTTGTGACCCCATGGAATATACAATTTATGGAATTCTTCAGGCCAGAATACTGGAGTGGGTAGCTTTTCCCTTCTCCAGGGGAATCTTCTCAATCCAGGGACTGAACCCTGGTCTCCTGCTTTGCAGATGGATTCTTTACCACGTGAGCCATAAGGGAAGCCCTCATTTTGGAGAAAGCCTTTAGTAACATTTTAATTTCTTCCTTTCAATAAATGCATCACATCACATCTTACGTTTTGAAACAAGTTATATACAGTGTCTTATTTTATATAGCTTTTCAATGTTATTCATATAATTTTATAATTTATTCATATAATTTTATTTTATAATTATATAATTTTTATTCATATATTATAGAATATAATTTCATATATTTCTTTTAAGTGTTTAATCTCTTCCACATTGTAACCTCATTTTAGCATATAACTTTATTTTTAATTTCCTAAAATTTATTTGATTTTTAAGAATGTTGACTATTATTAAAATTACTCAAAACTCTAGCCTTATGTAAAAAATGTAAAAAGCCTTACATTTGGCTTTTTAATTTTTAAAATTTTCTAATATATTAATTCAGACTTTTTATTTAAAACTTACTATATTTTTATCAAGATTTTCTTTTTTAAAATTATTTATTTATTTTTTATTTGAGAGGACTGGAGGAAGGAAAGTGAGTTATCACTTGAGGAGTTTATTCTCATTTTCCTAGTTTAATAACTAATGAGTGTGCTTCTAAAAATATTTTTTTGCCACCTTTAAGTTTTCATGGATATTACTTATTCTAATTGGCATTAATATCTAAGACTATACTTGACATAATGTATTGTCTTTGATCCTAGAGCTATCTAATAGACTGTTTTCATTGTTCTGTGGCCAAAGTCATGTTTTGAAACTCATCCACTGACATACCTTCCCACAGTGGTGATGATTTAGGAAATGAAGACTATTTTGCAATTTTGTTTTCTAATATCAAAAGCAACAGCAGCTTCTCTTTAGAATGCATTGTTTCAAGAGAAATTGAATATCTTCTTAGAATATCTTCTCAAGAGACATGGCTCTATTTTCTATTTCAATTTCAAGTAGTTCTCTATTTTCTATTTCAAGTAGGTATGTATTTTGAAAACATTCTCTAATGATCATATTTTTTTAGTATTGAAGTACTTGAGTCTCATTTTTAAATAATATTTCATCTTCTTCTTTGCTATTATTAGGCTAATGAGTCTTACTCAGCTACTATTATGATGTTTAACAGTCAGTTATGCCCCTAGTCCTAAAAGTTGTTGCTAATGTAACAGAATCTGAGAAATGATATATTCAACTTACTGTATTAGTACCTAAATCAAAACTCTTAGGAGATTTAGAGTTTTTCATGAGCCAAGGCTCATGAAAAAATTAGGGAGTCAAGGCTAAGTAATATTCTGTAGGGTATCACTTTTTTAAACAAACTTTCGTATCCCTCAGTTCAAAAGTAAGCCATAATCCAAAAAACCTTCTAAAAATGAGAGCAACTGGTGCCACTTGCAGCAATATGGATGGGTTTAGAGAGTGTCGTACTGAGTAAAGCCACACAGAGAAGTAGAAAGATCGCATGACGTCCCTTACATGTGGACTCTAAAAAGAAATGATACAAATGAATTCACTTACAAAATGGAAAGAGACCCACAGACTTAGAGAGCAAACTTATGGCTGCCTAGGGGAAGGATGAGGGGAAGGGATAGTTAAGGAGTTTGGGATGAACATGTACACACTACTATATTTTAAATGAGTAACCAACAAGGACCTATGGTATAGCACATGGAACACTGCTCAATGTTATGTGGCAGCCTGGATGAGAGGGGAATCTGGGGGAGAATGGATACATATATATGTATCACTGAGTACCTTAGCTGTTCACCTGAAACTATCACAACATTGATGGTTAATCAGCTATACCCCAAGACAAGATAAAAAGTTAAAAAAAATCAGAGTATTTGGGCCAGAATTAATAATGTAGTATAATGATAAATTAGTTCTGATTAGAGCTGTGTCCTTTAGTCCTTTGAAATGACTAAATGATCAAGTGAAGCTTAGCAAAACTTGATGGACGGAATTGTTTTAACACATTACACATATATGGAAAGTCTATACTGTTTCAAGGTACTCTGACATTGATTTCCCTTTTGACCTTTCGGTGAGAGCAGGCTCATATTCACCAGGAAGCACTCCCAGGACTTGGAATATGACAGCTGCTATCAAGAATCCTGTGGGTGTGTCAGAAGATATTCAATTTCTTTTGCAACAATGCATTCTAAAGAGAAGCTGCTGTTGATTTTGACATTATAAAACACAATTGCAAAATGGTCCTTATTTCCTAAAGCATCACCAGTGTGGGAAGGTATGTCTGTGCATGAGTTTCAAAACATGACTTTGGCCAGAAAACAATATTTTAGCCTTCACCAGATGAATCACTGAAAAACATGTGTTAGTTGTTCTGTCGTGTCCAACTGTTTGTGACCCCATGGGGTGTAGACTGCCAGGCTCCTCTGTCCACGGGATTCTCTAGGCAAGAATACTTGAGTGTGTTGCCAGGTACTCCTCCCAGGGATCGTGGTGACAGGGATTGAACTTACATCTTTACATCTCGTGCATTGGCAGGTGGATTCGTTACCACTGAGCCACCTGAGAAGTCCCGTATTGTCCATATTTGTTCCCAAATAGCCAAAGCTGACCCTCCTTCTCACCTTTTGTCATCTGGCCTGTTTCCTATTTCCCACTACTTATATTTTTCAGCACCTGGTTCCTATGGAAACCATCACCTCTTTGATTTATGAATACATCTCCTCACATCTTGTTAACATCAGTTTTTGTTCTTGCCTCTTTCTCATAATAACAGGTTTCATGAGAAGTCCTTTCTTTGCTCTGCAGCAGCAGGGAGTATGTATGTTTAGCTATTCAGAATCACAGAAACGTTCCATTTGAGTAGGACCAAGAGATTATTCCTTGTGACTCCATGGTAAAGAATCTGCCTGTCATGCAGGAGACACAGGAGATGCGGATTAGATCCCTGGATTGGAAAGATCCTCTGGAGGAGGAAATGGCATCCTACCCCAGTATTCTTGGGCTTTCCAGGTGGTGCTTGCAGTAAAGAATCTGCCTGCCAATGCAGGAGACACAGGAGATGCAGGCTCTATCCCTGGGTTGTGAAGATCCCCTGATGAAGGAAATGACAACCCACTCCAGTATTCTTGCCTAGAAAATCCATGGACAGAGGAACTTGGCAGGCTATAATCCATGAGGTTGCAAAGAGATGGACATGACTGAGCACATACACACAAAAAAGATAATTACTTTGTCAACCGTCTTACAAGTACAAAGTAGGAGCATGACATTCCTAAGTTTATACACAGTGGTCTATGGGTGATGTAGGGCTTGAATCTAACTTTCCAGAATCTAGTCCTGTGTGTTTTCTCTGCTATCAGTCATTTTCCTACTTTGCAAAGCCCCAATATGCTTTAAATGATGTATTCTATTGAATCAAAGAATAGAAAACTTATTAAGGAGAACTAAATTAAAATAAATGCTGGAAAACGACACCTTGTCTGTGCAACTTCCCCAATTCTTATCCTTTAGCAGACCCAGAAACAAGCCTGCAAACATGTAATTTGAAAACCACTGCTGTAGAAAAAATTAAACAACAGAAAGGGCAATCGGGAGTGCCAGGGGCTGAGGAAGTAGGCAGTGGGATAAGGATGTAGGGAAGAAATTGCAATTTTAAATGTGATGCTCAAGGCAAACCTCATTGAGAAAGTGACACTTGAGCAGTGATTGAAAACAAGTGAAGGAATGATCCATGTGGCCATCTGGCAGACAAACATTCTTGGTAATGGAAAGAACCACTGGAAACTCCTCCATTTGTCCAAACCACAGTAAGAAAGTGCATTTGAAAATATGAGAGAGGAAGGCTTAACCTGCTAGCTATCCAGGTCAAATCATGGAGCCCTGGTCATAACTGTGGTGACAGATGCAGCTAAATCACTTTTCATATCATCTTTATTGATAAGCCAAGTTTTTCTATCTTTCTTATCAGGCAATGACTTTTCAAATCTTAATTTCTTTATAAATCTATTAGCAAGGAGCTTGTCAGTGGGTTGGTTCTAGATGATACTACTCACTACTATTAGTTTTAGACACCTACTTACATGCTTGAGCACCATTAAACTGAGAATATGAAACATCTTGGACACAATCATTATGTACATATGAAAGTAAAAGTCACTTAGGCATGCCCAACTCTTTGCGACCCCATTGACTATACAGTCCATCAAATTCTCCAGTCCAAAATACTGAAGTGGGTAGCCTCTTCTTCTCCAGTGGACCTTCCCAACCCAGGGGTCAAACCCAGGTATCCCACATGCAGGAAGATTCTTAACCAACTGAGCTCTCAGGGAACCCCTTATGTGCATATAAAATATACCATAAACATAGCCTTGTCTAACTCAATGAAATTATGAGCCATGCCATGTAGGAGCACCCAAAAGGACGGATCATGGTGGAGATTTCTGACAGAATGTGGTCCACTGGAGAAGGGAATGGCAAACCACTTCAGTATTCCTGCCTTGAGAACCTCATGAATAGCATGAAAAGTCAAAAAGATAGGACACTGAAAGATGAACTCCCCAAGTTCGTAGATGCCCAATATTCTTCTGGAGATCAGTGGAGAAATAACTCCAGGCAGAATGAAGAGATGGAGCCAAAGCAAAAGCAACACCCAGTTGTGGATGTGAATAGTGATGGAAGTCAAGTACAATGGTGTACAGAGCAATATTGCATAGGAACCTGGAATGTTAGGTCCATGAATCAAGGCAAATTGGAAATGGTCAAACAGGAGATGGCAAGAGTGAACATCAACATTTTAGGAATCACTGAACTAAAATGGACAGGAATAAGTGAATTTAACTCAGATGACCATTATATCTACTACTGTGGGCAAGAATCCCTTAGAAGAAATGGAGTAGCCATCATAGTCAACAAAAGAGTCCAAAATACAGTACTTGGATGCAACCTCAAAAATGATAGAATGATCTCTGTTCGTTTCTAAGGCAAACCATTCACTATCATGGGAATTCAAGTCTATGCCCCAACCAGTAACGCTGAAGAAGCTGAAATTGAATGGATCTATGAAGACCTACAAGACCTTCTAGAACTAACACCTAAAAATATGTCCTTTTCATAGTAGGGGAATTGAATGCAAAAGTAGGAAGTCAAGAAATACCTGGAGTAACAGGCAAATTTGGCCTTGGAGTACAGAAAGAAGCAGGGCAAAGGCTAATAGGGTTTTGCCAAGACAACACACTTGTCATAGCAAACACTTTCTTCCAACAACACAAGGGAAGACTCTACGCATGGTTATCACCAGATGGTCAACATTGAATCAGATTGATTATATTCTTTGCAGCCAAAGATAGAGAAGCTCTATATAGTCAGCAAAAAGAAGACAAGGAGCTGACTGTCGCTCAGATCATGAATTCCTTATTGCCAAATTCAGACTTAAATTGAAGAAAGTAGGGAAAACCACTTGACCATTCAGGTATGATCTAAATCAAATCCCTTATGATTATATAGTAAAAGTTATAAATAGATTTAAGGGACTAGATCTGATAGACAGGTGCCTGATGAACTATGAACAGAAGTTCATGACATTGTATAGGAGACAGGGAGCAAGAGCATCCCCAAGAAAAAGAAATGCAAAAAAGCAAAATTGTTGTCTGAGGAGGCCTTACAAAAGGCTGTGAAAAGAAGAGAAGTGAAAGCAAAAGGAGAAAAGGAAAGATATACCCATTTGAATGCAGAGTTCCAAATAATAGCAAGGAGAGATAATAAAGCCTTCCTCAGTGATTAGTGCAAAAAAAATAGAGGAAAACAATAGAATGGGAAAGACTAGAGATATCTTCAAGAAAATTAGAGATAACAAGGGAACATTTCATGCAAAGATGGGCTTGATAAAGGACAGAAATGGTATGGACCTAACAGAAGCAGAAGATATTCTGAAGAGGTGGCAAGAATACACAAAAGAACTATCCAAAAAAAGATCTTCATGAACCAGATAATCATGATGGTGTGATCTCTCACCTAGAACCAGACATCCTGGAATGTGAAGTGAAGTGGCTTATGAAGCATCACTATGAACAAAGCTAGTGGAGGTGATGGAATTTCGGTTGAGCTATTTCAAATCCTTAAAGATGATGCTGTGAAAGTGCTGCACTCAATATGCCAGCAAATTTGGAAAACACATCAGTGATCACAGGACTGGAAAAGGTCAGTTTTCATTCTAATCCCAAGTAAAGGCAATGCCAAAGAATGCTCAAACTACCACACAGTGACACTCATCTCACATACTAGTAAAGTAAGGCTCAAAATTCTCCAAGCCAGGCTTCAACAATACATGAACTGTGAACTTTCAGATGTTCAAGCTGTCTTTAGAAAAGGCAAAAGAACCAGAGATCAAATTGCCAACATCCTTTAGATTATGAAAAAAGCAAGTGGGTTCCAGAAAAACATCTACTTCTGCTTTATTGACTATGCCAAAGCCTTTGATTGTGTGGATCACCACAAACTGTGGAAAATTCTGAAAGAGATGGGGATACCAGACTACCTGACCTGCCCCTTGAGAAATCTGTATGCAGATCAGAAAGGAGCAGTTTGAACTGGACAGGGAACAACAGACTGGTTCCAAATAGGAAAAGGAGGATGTCAAGATTGTATATTGTCACCCTGCTTGTTCAACTTATATGAAGAGTACATCATGAGAAACTCTGAGTTGGATGAAGCACAAGCTGGAATCAAACTGCCGGGAGAAATATCACTAACCTTGGGTATGCAGATGATACCAACCTTATGTCAGAAAGCGAAGATCTAAAGAGCCTCTTGATGAAAGTGAAAGAGGAGAGTGGAAAAGTTGGCTTAAAGCTTAACATTCAGAAAATGAAATCATGACATTGAGTCCCATCACTTCATGGCAAATAGATGGGGAAATAGTGGAAACAGTGGCAGACTTTATTTTGGGGGGCTCCAAAATCACTGCACACGGTGACTGCAGCCATGAAATTAAAAGACTCTTGTTCTTTGGAAGAAAAGCTATGACCAACCTAGATAGCATATGAAAAAGCAGAGACATTACTTTGCCAACAAAGGTCTGTCTAGTCAGGGCTATGGTTTTCCCAGTGGTCATGTATGGAAGTGAGAGTTGGAGTATAAGGAAAGCTGAGCACCAAAGAAAAGAATTGATGCTTTTGAACTGTGCTGTTGGAGAAGACTCTTGAGAGTCCCTTGGACTGCAAAGAGATCCAATCCCTCCATCCTAAAGGAGATCAGTCCTGAATATTCATTGGAAGGACTGATGTTGAAGCCAAACTCCCATACTTTGGCCACCTGATACGAAGAACTGACTCAATGGCAAAGACCTTGATGATGGGAAAGACTGAAGGTGGGAGGAGAAGGGGAAAACAGAGGATGAGATGGTTGGATGGCATCACCGACTCAGTGGACATGAGTTTGAGTAAACTCCGGGAGTTGGAGATGAACAGGGATGCCTGGCATGCTGCAGTCCATGGAGTCTTCATAACTCAGTTGGATACGACTGAGTGACTGAACTGAACTGAACTGAGCAATATCTAGAGATGTTGTCTTCAAAGATGTTATCTCCACATATACCTGAACAAAACTATAATTTAAAAAGATGCATGCACCCTTATACTCATAGCAGCACTATTTACAATAGACAAGGAATGGAAACAATCCAAATGTCCAATGACAGATAAATGAATAAAGAAAATGTGGAATATTACTCAGCCATAAAAATAAAGGAATAAAGAAGATATGGCAGATAAATTAATAAGAAGATATAGAATATTACTCAGCCATGAAAAGAATGAAATAAAGCCATTTGCAAAATCATGGATGGACCCACAAATTTTCATAGTGAGTCAGAAAGAGAAAGATAAATACCATAGAATATCACTTATATGTGGAATCTGAAATATAACTCAAATGAACTTCTTCATGAAACAGACTCACATTATAGAGAACAGACTTATGGTTGCCAAATTTGGGAGAAGGGGGCAGGAGAGGGTTGGACTAGGAGTTTGGGATTAGCAGATGCAAACTATTATATATAGAATAGATATACAACAAGGTCCTATTTAATAACACCAGGAACTTTATTCAATGTCTATAATAAACCATAAAGGAAAACAATAGGAAAAGAATATTATATATATACATGTGTATATGTGTATATATATGTGTATATATATATATAACTGAACCAGTTAGTTGTATTCCAGAAATTAACACAACATTGTAAATAAATTATATTTCAATTTAAAAAATAAATAAAAATAAAGATGCTGCCTCCATAGTAGAATGAGTTGTTTTTTGGAGTCTAAGAAGCTGAGTCATGTCTTTGACCAAAGATTGAGGGAGGTCATTCCCAAGAACTGAGTTTAATCAAGATATCTAGTATTCTGCAAAACACTGTCCCACTCCAAACTCCCCAGATTCCTGGACCATCCCATTCCTTTTCCCATTGGTTTGCCCTGCCCAGAATTCCTTCCTCTGACCTTCCCTCCTTCATCATCCAGTCCACCTGGACAACTTCTGTTCTTCCTCCAAGATCCAGTTCACTGTCTCTTGCATGGCAGGCAGAGTGAGGGACTCTTTTCTCTGTACTTCTTCAACATCTCTGTACTCCTTCAACATCGGCTCTTCCCGTCTTTTCAGGGCAGTCTGCATCCTACCATTGCTATAGAAATGCTCACATCTTCATCTTATAGCAGATGGTGAGCTCCTTGTAGACAACATGCTGCAGTTGATTCATTTCTGCATCCACGGGCCAAATCCATCTGATGCACAGGAGGCTGTTAATAAATGTCCATCTAACAAATGTGTGCATGACTCATGCTAGTTCAACCCTATTATACAGGTCCATGCTGTGGAAAGTAACAGTTTGGACATCCATGGAGACAATTTCTACACTGAAGATAAAAAACTGGAATCTCCTGATATCACTTGTCATTGGGATGATATAAAAAAACTGACCTCCTTGGGTCTCACCCCACATGAAGCAGACTTGCATGGAACCAGGTTTGATTATATAGGTTATAGGTCCTGGAAACTAGAACAATTACTCTCATTCAGAAGATGAGATTTATAGTTCAGGGGAATAAAATGCCTTACCAGAGCTGCATTCATTCATTTATTTGTTCTGTGCTTATTGAGCTGCAGGCACTGTACTAGACACCTGAGTATATCAGAGGAGGCCAAAAACAAAAAAAGACCAAGACTTTTGTTCTTAAAAAACTTGCATTTCATCTGCAGTTAACAGAAATAAGTCATTGACTTCTTTTTAAATAGAGTAGAATAAGGGAGATCGGAAAATGGAAGGAGTTAGGCAGCAGGTTTTAGTATTAATAGAGCAGTGAGCCTAATCAAGAAATGTGACCTTTGGATGGATATTTAAAGGAATAGAGACCTCATGAGAAATTTCAGCTCAGCAGGGTCTTCTATGGATTAGAACCTCCTGTAGCAAGGAGCCCAGAAAAGCAATTGAAATAGCTGAGCAAATCCAGCAAGCATTCCTGGCACCATTTGCTACATTATCCAAGTACAAGTAGCCTGCAGAAATGACTTCCATCAAATATTCTAATAGCATAGCCATCTTTAAGATGAATCCGGTCTATGCATTTTAAAGATAGAAAAATGTTTCCGTCACCACAGTGCTTTGCAAATATTTTTAAAGATCAAGGAAATTGGCCAATTTGAAAATGCTTAAAATGGAACATTTTTTACATCACCTCCTATATTACCCATCCCTTAACAATACATTTTATGAAGCCTGCACAAGGGGTACAGTTATACTCCACCATCACCTCATGGAATGAACGTGCTGAATAAATACTGTTGGTAAAAGGTGCCATGATGATAGATTCATGACGAGTTCCCTGGTGGTAGCTATTACTTTGTGAGTTCCTATCATATTTTGCCACTTGGAGAAAATTGACTTGGACAGAGCTACCATGATTATTACTATTCTTTTATTCTTGTCAGAAGCTGCCATTTCAAAGTTCATTCCTCTCTGGATTGAAAAACAAAATAATGAGCCCAGGTTTTATCTCCTGGGAGGCCACATTCATTTACATTCGCTCATTGTTTACATTCTGCTGGTCTGTAATTTGAATGATGCTTGTGGATTGGCCTTACCAAGACAGCTAGGGCAAAGTGAGTTCCTAAAGCCTGGATATTGCAAGATGTGTAGGTTGTGCTTATGTTAGCTCAGAGGTTCTAGTTCTTTCCACACCATATCCATATACATGTGCTGAGACATTTGATAGGAAGCAATTTGGGTCCTTGCTTGTTCTGTTAAATTTCTGATGCGTCCATACCTGTCTGCTCTTAGGTCTGTCATCAGAGATCAAGCAACATAGTGCTCTCTGCCAGCTGAAACCTATCAGACTCTTGACCTATCAGATATTTGTGTTGTTTTGTTTTTCTTTTGTGGTAACTCACATTTATATAGCTTTATCAGATGAAGAGTCTCTTTGTTCAAGATTATAGAAAGTCCTCTACATACAAACCCTCAAGTTGTGAACTTTCAAAGAACCTGTGTTTGTATGTCCTGTCAAGTAAAGTTAGTTCACGTGTCTGGCATACACTGTCACATGAGTGCATCCTCTACAAATGGTTGAACTTTTGTTTACTTCACTATACAGTACTGCATAGAGTACAGTAGTACAGTGTCTTTATTTCAAGCCCAGGATGTCTGGAAGAAAGTATAAAAGCAGTGGTGAAGTAGCTGGTACTACTGTACTTTTCAAGGTATTGTACTGTTAAGATTAAAAGTGTTTATCTTGTGTGTTTGTTTGTTATGCATTCTTTGTGTGAAAAGTATCATAAACTTATTACAGTACAATACTAGATGGTTGACTGTGCTAAGTGAGTACCTAGGCTAACTTCGTTGGACTCAAGAACAAATTGTCCTTTTGAAGCCCTCTTGGACTATAATTTGTTCACGTGTAAGGAACTTACTGTAGTGATAAGGTGACTTAATAACAAGGTATTTCTTGTCTTTCTCTGACCCCATCTGGTTTGAGCATTCAGGCCTTCAGCCCATCATCCTCTGAGAATCCACAAGGAAATCTCAAAGATGCTTCTTGCCTACCAGCTGCTGTCCTCCTCTGCTTTATCCTGTGGGGATTTTTATCAGCTACTCAAATCATCAGAGCATCTTAAAGTAGACAAGGATGGTTTCTGTTCTGGTTGCCTTTGTATTGTTTTTGTTGTGCAGTCACTAAGTCATGTTTGACTCATTGAGACTTCACGGACTGTAGTACGCCAGACTCCTCTGGCCCCCACTATCTCCCAAAGTTTGCTCAGATTCATGCCCATTGAGTTGGTGATGCTATCTAATCATCTCATCCTCTGTCACCCCCTTCTCCTTTTGCCTTCAGTCTTTCCCAGCTTCAGGGGCTTTCCAGTGAGTCAGCTCTTCCCATCAGGTGGCCAAAGTATTGGAGCTTTAACAACAGTCCTTGCAGTGAATATTCAGGGTAGATTTCCTTTAGGATTGACTGGCTTGATCTCCTTACAGTGCAAGGGACTCTGGAAGGTTATCTATTGCTTCCTAACAAACACGCTGAAACTTCAATTCAGTTCAGTTTAGTCGCTCGGTCATGTCTGACTGTTTGCCACTCCATGGACTGCAGCATGCCAGGCTTCCTTGTCCATCACTGGACTCCTGGAGCTTGCTCAAATTCATGTTTGTCAAATAAGTGATGCCATCCAACCATCTCATCCTCTGTTGTCCCTTCTCCTGCTGCCTTCAACCTTTCCCCCAGCATCAGGGTCTTTTCCAGTGAGTCAGCTCTTCGCATCAGGTGGCCAAAGTACTGGAGTTTCAGCTTCAGCATCAGTCCTTCCAATGAATATTCAGGACTGATTACCTTTAGGATTGACTGATTGGATCTCCTTGCAGTCCAAGGGACTCTCAAAAGTCTTCTCCAGCACCACAGTTTAAAAGCATCAATTCTTCAGTGCTCAACTTTCCTTATAATCCAACTCTCACACCCATACATGTACTGGAAAAACCATAGCTTTGACAAGATGGACCTTGTTGGCAAAGTAATTTCTCTGCTTTTTAATATGCTGTTTAGGGTAGTCATAGCTTTTCTTCCAAGGAGCAAGCGTCTTTTAATTTCATGGCTGCAGTCATCATGTGCAGTGACTTTCGAGCCCCCCCAAAAGAAAGTGTCATATCAGTATAAAAAGACAAAAAGATATGATACTGAAACATAGTGGCTTAGAACAACAATCACTCTTTTATTTGTCCATGATTCTACTTTGTGGGCTGGGCTCAGCTGATCTTGCCAGTGCTCACTCCTGGGATTCCATTCAGTGGACAGGTCAGTTGGGACCTGGGCTCAGCTGGAATGCTGGCACATGAGCATCTTGGCCTGTGTGGTCTAAGCCTCTCCCATTCCAGGGGAACCTCCACTTTGTCTCTCCATGTGCTCTTGACAATGGTGTGACTGGTCTCCTTGCATGGAGACTCAAGGCTCCCAAGAGTACAAAAGCAGTAGTTTCCAAACAGTGATAATGATTCACATTCTTTCCACACCCAAAATATATTCTCCTTCTACACTACTGGAGCCCAGAGTCAGACTAATTTTAATATCACGCTTAGACTGAAAGTCCAAAGTCTTGTGTTTTAAATCAGACCCAGGTATAGAGGGGTTTCCATTTGTGATGTCCTCGGGGTCAGTTCAATAAGCACAAATCCTTTTAGTTGGAAGACCTGAAAACTCACCTCATCCATCCAAAGATATGACACAAAATTAGATACAGCAGCAGGAAAATAAGAGTAAAAGAAATTGCCTATCAACCACTTGTTCATAGAAATTCTGAAAACCTACCTAGGCATGCATCACCAATTCTCCTACCCCAGGAACAGAAAATATTCTTGTATAATGGCCCAGTGGATTCAATTCTGGGCTTCCCAGGTGGCCCAGTGGTAAAGAACCCACTTGCTAATACAGAAGATACAAGAGACAGAGGTTTAATCCCTGGGCAGGATGATCACCTGCAGAAGGGAATGGCAACCCACTCCAGTATTCTTGTCTGGAGAATGCCATGGGCAGGCAAGCCTGGCAGGCTACAGTCTGTGGGGTCATGGGGTCGCAAAGAGTCAGACACAGTTGAGCACACACATAGATTCAATTCTACTCCTTGGAAAGTGTATGTGAGTGTGTCTGTGTGTGGTGTGTGTTTTGTGTTGTGTGTGTGTCTTGGCTCTGCTCTCTGAGCTACTGGTCCTGACCTCTGCATCATCCTTCATTTTTCCTTTAAAAAATGAAGTAACCCATTTGTAGCTAAAACCCTTCTCATCCTACTACTCCCTGTCTACATAAGTTCAGATGTCCAAAAACCTCTTGCCATTTTAAACTGTCTCTGCTTCTTTTGGTGCAAGCTTCCTTTAATTATGTTTAAAAACTTTGTAAGTTTTCTACAGTCATGTCAGTGTTTGCTTTATCCCTTCTACCTCCACCCCAAATAACTTCACGACAAGCCATACTCTAGTTTAAGCTGCTGTGATAAAATACCTTTAACATTCTTAGCAATTTTTTTTTCATCTAGTTGAATCTATAAGGCATCACATTAAATCCTTCTGAAGTTTTAACAAAAGACTTTACACTTGTATTCTCGATTTACTCTTAACCCTAAGGAAAACTTTTACTGCAGAAGGCCTGGATTTGACTCTTGTCCTGAAGCCATTTCCTTTTTTTTTATTTTTAAATTCATTCGTTTATTTTTGATTGTACTGGATCTTTGTTGCTGCTCTCAGGATTTCTTTAGTTGTCAAAAGTGGGGCTAATCTTCACTGGAGTACATGGGCTTCTCTTTCCATGGTTTCTCTTGTGGAGCACAGGCTGCAGGGCACGTTGGCTCAGTAGCTGTGGGATCATCCTGAATCAGGGATTGAACTGGAATCTCATGTATTGGCAGGCAGAGTCTTAATCACTGAACCACCAGGAAGTTCCCTGTGGCCATTTCTTACTTTGAGAGTATTTTTTCAAACTAGGATCTGGAAATGAGAAACAGTTTTGCTTTCCAAGCTCAGATTTAATTTCTTAAAAATTTAGATTCTGCTCAAAAACAGAACAGTTTATTTAATTAGTTTACTCACCTCTAATATAGCTACCAAAAGTCAGCTGGCACTTTCAGCTTTTCCTGAGCTAGATGCACAAATTCATTGAATATATTTTCTGTATTCCAAGTTACATAGGTGAGAGCATTGCCAAATGTTTTGCTATTGATTAGCATGACTCTCTTTCCTTCTAACTTCCACTTAGAAATTTTCCATTGTCTTTCTAGCCCCTGGCATGTGTATTACATATTTCTTATGGTGGCACCCCATTTAAAGTCACCAATGTCAGTTTTAGATATTGATTATGGCATAACAAGGGCTTCTCTGGTGGCTCAGTGGTAAAGAATCCACCTGCAATGCAGGAGACGCAGGAAATGCCTGTTTGACTGTTTGATCCCTGGGTTGGGAAGATGCCCTCGGTTAGGAAATGGCAACCCACTCCAGTATTCTTGCCTGAAGAATCCTTCGGACAGAGGAGCCTGGCGGGCTACAGTCCATAGGGTCTCGAAGAGTTGGACACGACTGAAGTGACTGAGCATGCACTTGTGTGTAGGGCATAACAAAGAACCCTGGTGGTGGTGGTTTAGTCACTAAGTTGCATCCGACTCTCGTGACCCCATAGACTACAGCCCACCAGGCTCCTCTGTCCATGGGATTCTCAAAGAAAGAATACTGCAGTGGATTACCATTTCCTAATCCAGGGGATCTTCTCGACCCAGGAACCTGGGTCTCTTTCATTACAGGTAGATTCTTTACTGTCTTAGCCACCAAAGATACTTGGTCTTTGCAGGTTGGCTATATGCTGGGGCACTTCTCCAGCCCTTAGGCCATTTACAACTCTTTGTTAGTTTTCATTTCTTACTTGCTTTGTGTCTTGAGATATGGCAGAGGTGACAGCTTAAGAAATTCTCGGGTCTTTTTAAATGTACATCCTGTCCTGGAAAGGACTCTCCCAATTTTCCAGTATATAAAGGGGCTTTTGAGGGATCTAATTTCCCAAAGAATTTCTCTTCCAAGATTGCTTTCCCCAGATTTTGGATATTCCACTGTTGCTTCAACCATTATCTTTTGCCCCAGGTGACTGTGCTTTGTTGAATTGCTTTACAATGTTTTTGAAGAATGCTTGCTGCTTTAACCCTACTTGACAGCTGAGCTGGGTAAAACAAAGGTAAGTGACTTGTATTAGGCCTTGAGGCAACCTCCAGGCAGATTAGAATGGACAAACAGATCTATCCTGCCCCCCTCAAAATCAGTGACTAGGGTCCCACACTGAGAATCTAAACCGTGAACTGTCTTCAAGACCACTTCCAATGGAAACAGGAGGGGCAAAAAAAGGAAAAAATGAGACACAGCTTTTCTTTTTTAACTTACCTTTTTGGTTCAGCAATCAGCTGGTTGCTGTAAACCTTTCTTATTTTCCAAAGTTCTGACCGACTTGATTCTGACAACTTTGCTCAAGTTTTCTGTGTTGCTTTTGGGAAAACAGGCTATTGGATCTGCCTACTCTCCCATGTTTGCTGACATCACCTCTATTTTTATTTTTTTGCTATTTTTTTTTTCCAAAATGTCACCAGTAGACATTGAGAAAGAAATAGAGATGTAACAGACAAAGAGACTTTTACTGCATTGCTCTTCTACCCATGGAATTCACTTTGAAATGAAGGTCAACCTGCACTTGCAAAATTCAGTGGTAAAAGGCAGATAGAGGTGTCCTGAAAGGACTTGCGGCCAAACTGTCATTCTCTCTGCTTCCTTCTAGACATCTCCATTGTAGCTGACATGATTCAGCACTTTCACAGTCACCATACTGATCTCAGCAGTGTAAAGAAGTCTAAAAAATAATATTTCTCCTGCAGCATAGCAGGGCTCTCAGTTTGTTTGTTTGGGACCTCAGGCAATTTATTTTGGCAGCATATGTTCATTATCCAACAAATATATAAGAAGTTCCTAATACATATAATACCCGATTCAAATGCATCCTAGTTTACATATTAGAGGTACAGAGCAAAAAAAAAAAAAAAAAAAATCCCTGACCTTATGGAACTTACTTTTTTGTAGTGCAAGAGTAGAAAAAAATAAACAAAATGAATGTATGCATTATGTGGTATATTAGTTTAAAAAATACAGTAGGGTAAATATACTAGTGATTGGGATAATGACTCCAATAGAACAGGGTTATAATTTTAAGAGAATGGTCAGAGTAGACCTACTTCAGAGTCATATTTCAAACAAACTGAGGACTGAATGGGAGCCAAGCCTCAGAGATACTGGTATCAGGACCTGGAAAGTCAGTGGGTACACAAGTAATCCTCAAAAAGGCAAATGGGATTGGGCCATCTGCGTATGTCATCAGATACAAAGATGACACCACCCTTATGGCAGAAAGCAAAGAAGAACTAAAGAGCCTCTGATGAAAGTGAAAGAGGAGAGTGAAAAGTAAGCAGAAACATTACTTTGCTGACAAAAGTCTATCTAATCAAAGTTATGCTTTTTCCAGTAGTCATGTATGGGTGTGAGAGTTGGTCTATAAAGAAGGTTGAATGCTGAAGAATTGATGCTTTTAAACTGTGGTATTGGAGAAGACTCTTGAGAGTCCCTTGGACTGCAAGGAGATCCAGCCAGTCAATCCTAAAGGTAATCAGTCCTGAATATTCATTGGAAGGACTTATGTTGAAGCTGAAACGCCAATACTTTGGCCACCTGATGTGAAGAACTGACTCACTGGTGAAGACCCTGATGCTGGGAAAGATTGAAGGCAGGAGGAGAAGGGATGACAGAGGATAAGATGGTTATATGGCATCATCGACTCGATGAACATGAGTTTGAGCAAGCTTCAGGAATTGGTGATGGATAGGGAAGACTGGCATGCTGCAGTCAATGGGATTGCAGAGTTGGACACAACTGAGTGACTGAACTGAACTGAACTGGGTCAAATTACCAGTATCTAAACAATTCTGTGCAATAGGACAGTCACATTATACAAAGTTAGCCACAGGGCCCCCTTATGGAAGGAATGAGGTATTTTCACGAAAGCAAAGATGATGGAAGAATTTTACTATTCTTATAGTAGAGAGTATATTATGAGTAGTATGGCACAGAAACAACTTATTTCAAGTTTAACACATTATTTTCTCTGACCATACCAGTCAGTAATAGCCCCAAAGATCAGCTCAAGAAACCAGCTACATCTGTGTTGTGCAGAACAATAGCCCTTGGCCATATGTGGCCATTAAACAGCTTAAAAGAGACTAGTCCAAAATGAGATGTACAATAAGCACAAAATACACAATGGATTTTGAAGACCAAGTACAAAAAATAATGTAAAATAGCTCATTGACTTTTTTTTATTATTACATGTATGGAAATATTGCATTGAGTAAAATATATGATTTAAATTAATTTTATCTTTTTTTTTACTTTCTATAATGTGAATATTGGAAAATCTTAAGTTATTTGGTTCACATATTTCTATTGGATAGCAATGGACTAGATTTGGAGTACATTTTGACACTGAATGAACAGCATAAAACATATGTGCAAACATTGGGAGAACACATGGTTTAGCAAACACTGTCAGTTCTCTTCCAAGTTCTCCTTGGATCTCTGAATTTATCTCCACCTTCTTTGCACTTTGCTATAAGTTGCCTGTGTGTGTGTGTGTGTGTGTGTGTGTATGCTCAGTCATTGCCAACTCTTTGAGATCCCATAGATTATAGCCCACCAGGCTCCTCTGTCCATGGGATTCTCCAGGCAAGAATCCTGGGGTGAGTTGCCATTTCCTCCTCTAGGGAATCTTCCTGACCCAGAGACCGTGTCCATGTCTCCTGATGTTCCTGCACTGGCAGGCAGTTTCTTTACCCCCTGAGCTATCAGGGTAGCCATAAGTGGTATGTACTTCCAGATAAATGTCTTTTGCCTGCTGTAACCCCCTTACCCTATATGCCTGGGTAAAACATACAAAACAATAAACAGATGCAACCTGCAAACACTCCAGAGCCCTCATGGAATCAGGCTGAGATTAGACTTTGCCTGAAATCACCCTTGACTAACTCCTTCCTGTTCCCTTTCCTGTTTCTCCCGATCTTTTATCAGTTTACCTTGGGAGCACTGCCTTCATAATCACTTGCAAGTGAATCCTCGTCTCAGGCTCTGCAGCTGGAGAGTTTATCTAAGACACACGGTGACTTTTTTTAAGGGCGGTTGGATAGAATTCAGTAATCAGGGTATAATTCCTAATGAACCACATTGTTTCCTATGCTCCAGAGAGTATTTTGCTTAGAGGCATGAAGTCTACAGAAGTCTACAACTACAGGGTCTTAATCAATATCTCTGTTCTTCACAGTACTATATTTAAAATGGATAATCATTAAGGACATACTGTGTAGCACATGGAACTCTGCTCAGTGTTACATGGCAGCCTGGATTGGAGCGGAGTTTAGGGGAGAATATGTGTATGTCTGAGTCTCTTCACTGTTCACCTGAAACTATCACAATATTGTTAATCAGCTATACCTCAGTACACAATAAAAAGTTTAAAGAAGAAAAAGTATCTTGTTCTCAAATGTTAGACAAGTAGTATTAAGTGCACACAACTCGGAAGGATGATGTTTAATTGGGCACTGTCTTTTCTTTTCCTACTGAGAAGAGTAACTTTATTCTAAAGAAGCCCAGATTGATCTGAAAAATAATCCTTTGTCTTAAGAGAAAAGTGCATTTGGACTCGTCTTCTTCCAATGCCGCGTATAGATGTGTGCAGGGCAGGCACGGCATGCCGTGAGACATCTTTGACTAATTATATAAGTGCCCCAGGGCTTGCCAGCTCTATTTGTCAAATTAAATATGGATCCATTCACAAATTCAACTCTGGCAAAAACAAAAGAGAGCAACAAAACAACTACAACAGCAGCAACAGCAACAAATAAAGTCAAAATAATGTAATAAACCATGCTTAAGTAAGTACAGAAATTAGAATGTATTGAAAAAGAGTGGAACTTTAGTGAAACTCCTGAGAGGCAAGAAACATAGTAAATAGTAAAATCCATTTATTTTCCCATGTTAAAAAATGATGTGATTTGAAATAAAGATCTAAATTTTTACCTTCTCTTAAGACTGTTCTGTTGTCTCAATCTAAGAGATGAGCCATGGATCCCTGTTTGGTGCAAATGTATATATTTTCCATAAGAAATGTCTCTCTATCTTATTAATACATCTCGTTTCTCCAATTTTCTCACTGTCTAATCCCTCACTTTGTAATTATGGTTATATCAGGGCACTGTAGTTATTAGCTAAAAAAATATGCTGAGAAGCAAATGAAGCAAAATGTCAGCAACATCAGGAAATGTTTGGAAAGTTCCTTCCTTTAATGCACAAAGCTGACGCATAGAATGAATGGTAAGGGAAGGCTGAATTTTTTTCTGGCTTACAGAAAGTCCAAGGTGTTGTAGTGGGAACCAAAGAAGTAGGCAAATATGTTTGCCTGGAAATGAAAAACCCCTTTTTTAACAACAGCAAATATTTGCCTTCAGTGGAGAGCAAATCAGTATCACTCTTCTGGGAAGGAGTGCTGGTTATATAAAAAATGAGACCCTGAGATGCCATCCTCTGCCATTCCTCATCTCTATAGTAACGCATCATATGGGAGCAACGCTTCTAACTGTGGGAGGTGTTTGTACACGAGTGAGAGGCTGTGACTGCGGCCAAGCAGAATGAAAGAGCTCAAGTAAACTGACAATAGAGACATACATACCTGTGGAGGAATTGGGAGATTTTTCCCAAGGAGAAAAAGAGTAAATCTTATCCATGAGAAGACAGCACATTGGTGAATTTACCCTACATAATTAACAATGCCATTACACAGATACGTTGATTTAAAATAAGGAAAAATGAATATGCTCAAAGCAGCCAGGCTCCTCTGTCCGAGATTCTCCAGGGGAGAATACTGGAGTGGGTCGCAATACCCTTCTCCGGGGAATGTTCTCTACCAAGGGAGAGAACCTCCTGCACCGACAAGCAGGTTCTTTACCATTAGCACCACCTAAGAAGCCCATTACACAGATAAATTTATTTAACATAAGGAAAAATGAAGAAGCTTAAAGCAGCTTGCTGCATATCTGGAAGCTACCAGCAGAAATTTTTGCTGAGCTTACTTGCAACACCATTGCTTTCTCTGCTGGTTCCTCAGGTGTTGGCCTTGAAGGCAAAAGTGTCACTGATTATTCTTAAATGCCAAACATCGGTGATTTTGTTAGTGATGTACTAGATATCCATGCACATAATTTTAAATATGATGAAGGGAAAGGAAGAACAACTAACTTTATTACTAGTTTTTGATAAATATTTCTCTGAGACTCTTCAGTGGAAATAAAAATGGGATCTGGATATTTGGTTCTTAAAACTAGTTAACTATCTGGGCATTGATATTCATAGTTGAACTTCCCAGGTGGCTCAGTGGTAAAGAATCCACCTACCAATGCAGGAGCCACAGGAGATACAGATTCAATCCCTGAGTAGAGAAGATCCCCTGGAGGAGGAAATAGCAATCCACTCCAGTAGTCTTGCTTGGAGAATCCCATGGGCAGAGGAGTCTGGAAGGCTATGGTACATAGGGTCCCTTAAGAGTTGACATGACTGAAGTGACTTAGCATAGCACACACACATAAGGACATCATAATCAAACTTAGCTTTATTGAGTTTGGGAGAAAATGAAATAAGGAGTCCGATGTGAGTATATGCTCCCAAAGGGGTAGCTCTCCTCATTATTCTTGTTTTTGTTGCAATTATTGTTGCTATTTTTGTTACTATTGTACAGCTCCTTTGAGGGAGGATCAAAGAACAATGCAAACAGTACTAGCCAGTCAGATCATGCAAGAACTCAGCACTTCTTTTTTTGCTACTCAGATTGACCTTATTCTGGATTCTTCATTTCTGTCTATATTTCCGCTACTGGATGCTCCCAGAAAGTGATCTCCAGATACTTGTGTTGTTTCTGTACCCTGTAAAGGACATTTGGTCCTAATGTTAGGGAAATGACTCATGGCTCTTTGATACAAGAAGAGAGACACTATTTCATACTGGATGAAGCCTTAGGAGAGCCTTTCTTTTTCTTTTTTTTTAATTCATGAATAGAAAATAGCCTGTGCATTGTGTAGCTTCTGGTTTTTCTTTCAAGTGTGACAAAATGAGTACCCTAATCAAGATATGAAATCCCTTTCACTCATCTATGAATTATAGATAATTATAACTGAATTTAGTTTAGAGATGGAATGATCTCTCTATTCTTCCATCAGAACATAAGCCTATGAGGGCATGAATTTTTGTTATTTGTTGACTGCTCCATCCCCAGTGCCAGGAATAGTGATTTACAGCTAGAAAATGTTCAGCAGATATTTGTTGAATGAGTGCGTGATCTAAAAATATGAAGTGGCTAGGCATACTCCAAATATTTACATTTTTGATATTATAATTATTATAATTAAAATATTATTTTACATGTGAAACTAACCTTTAACAGGTCTACTTGAAAGTGAACACTTGAATACAATTAATTCAATTCAGTTGTATAATGAGCACATTTGGAGCAAATGGACCAGGTAATTAGAAAGATAATATGGATACAAAAGTGGACAAGAAAAATAACCTCTTCCTGCTTGACAGTTGGCACTAGTTGTAAAGAACCCACCTGTCGATGCAGGAGACCTAAGAGATGCAAGTTCAAACCCTGGGTTGGGAAGATCCCCTGGAGAAGGAAATGGCAACCCACTCCAGTACTCTTGCCTGGAAAATCCCATGGATGGAGGAGCCTCATAGGCTACAGTCCACAGGGTCACAAACAGACAGACATGACTGAAGTGACTTAGCAAGCACACAAGATAGTTATATTATAATAGAGCTTACCAAATATTCCCACTTTTTCCTGTAGAGAGAAGCTATCACAAAGAAAATCTTGACAAGTTACTACATTGAACTTTTTGAGGTGAATTGAGGCAAATAGCATTGAAACCACCCAGTTTGCAAAGTTATCCATGAAACAGAAGGCATCAGATGAGAAGGTATGCTTTTTAGTAGCTTCATTTCATAGATGAGGCAACATCTTGAAGACATGGATTTTGTTAAGAGACCATTTTCTGGGACCCTTTGCCCACCTTTGCTCAGCCTACCAAGTCCCCATTCATTATTCAAGGCATAGATTAAACAATCCTGCCAGAAACCATTCCTAACTCCTTCAGGCTGAGATGGTTGCTAAGCCAGCACTTAATTCTTCTTCTACTACACCAACTAGAACAATCATCTGAAATTTGCCTGAACATAAGAATCATTTGATGCACTGATTAAAAATCCAGATCCATAGGACTCATCTCTATACAAATAGATTAGAGATTCTGATTCTTTGTATGTATTACTGACCATCCCTCTGTGTTTGCCTTTTTTTTTTTTTTTAAATTTCCATTTTACATGGGAGTATAGGTGGCTCAGACAGTAGAAGAATCTTCCTGCAATGTGGGAAACCCGGCTTTGATTCCTGGGTTGAAAAGATCCCCTGGAGAAAGAGATGGCTACCCACTCCAGTATTCTTGCCTGGAGAATCCCATTGAAAGAGGAGCCTGGCAGGCTGCAGTCCTTGGGGTCACAAAGAGTCGGACATGACTGATCACACACACACATACACATGGACACACACACACAAATCACATAGATAGGTGGGGGCTGAGCTGGTAGACTCAAGTGGTTTGACTCATAACAGTGCTCACCTGTACACTGCAATAGAGGGAAGCTCCTTTAAGCAGACTCCTAATATGTGATACAAGGGAAATGGGAAGGTGGAAATGATATTCAGGGCAGGTCTCCTTGTTCAGCTATTCCCCCACTGAGTCTGGCAATGCCAGTGATAAAATAACTTCTCTGCCTGAAATGTTCAGGACTGAGACACCCTGAAATATCAGGGTGCTTTTCTGTACCTCTTCCTGATTCTGCCTTTGTACTGGACTTTATAATCACATATCGGTTAATCTGAACACTTCTCAAGAGGTAATCATAATAACTCGCCTAGATCTAATGTTGTAGAGAAATATTTTATGGCCCTAGGATACATTTTCATCCAAGTTATTAAAGTCCAATTACATCATGTTTTCTTCCTAGGAATGCCAAGTACTTGAGGGACAATACTGTAGCCACTCTCGTTCATCTCTTGGAAATAATTTACACAGAGATAGCCTTGATATTGCAGATAAAGCCCTCTGCTCTTCCTCCCCAAAGAGATGGAAAAATGTACTTGCTTGACTAAGATCACACAATAGAATTAGACAGGGAATATTGGAAGGAGAATGCAAATTATCTCTTTTTCATTAGTTATTATAACGTATAGCCTTCCTTTATGAAAATATCAGATCTGTATTTTGTACTTTTGCTGAACAAGAATCTACCATGTTGAGTGGTCTAGTAAATTTCCAGTAAAAGGAATAAAACTTAAGCTTTTCTAAATATAATTTCTGTACTATGACTATATTATGACTCATCGTACAAGTGCCAGCCTTAAACCAAGCAGCCCACTGGAAATAATAATGAGAGAAATACTGATAAGACTATTTGCTATTTACTACTGTGTCTCATGAGTAGATTAAAGGCATTTTTAAAGACTGACAATAACCTCTGTAAGGTACACTTTATTTTTCTATCTAGGGCTGTGAAGCTCAGATGCTATTTTTATATGGAAGGTCATACAGCTAGTAAAGGGTGGTTCCCAGAATTTAAATCAAGTGTCTCTATGTCTAAAAGTCAAGACCTTTTTGCTACTCTATGCTGTTCTAGTATACATGAACTGGGAATTAAAGAGAACTCTATTTTGCTGAATTTGAACAAGTAGCTTCACATCTCATTGAGTGAATTTTTAACTAAATATAACATCCTTCCCTCCAAATTCTACAGGAAACCTCTTGCAACTCCTCGAGAAGAGAAATACTCCTAGAATGAGGGGCAAGCCCTTGTTATCCACTAAAACCAGATAAAGTATACAATTATCATCACAAGACAATGCATGTGTCTTGGGACTTTGCTTACCTAGTTCTTCAATCAAAATAAACCCTCAGAAAACTTGTGGAAAATTCCTCCAACACAAAAGAAAAATCAGCTTAAAGTGAAAGTGTTATTCACTCAGTCGTGTCCAACTCTTTGCGACCCCATGGACTGTAGCCCACCAAATTCCTATGTCCATGGAATTCTCCAGGCAAGAATACTGGAGTGGGTACCCATTCTCTTCTAGAGGGGATCTTCCTGATCCAGGGATCAAACCCGAGTCTCCTGCATTGCTGTCAGATTCTTTACCATCTGAGCCACCAGGGAAGCATTTCTTTACTATAACTGGATTGTAACACTTTCTGCTGTTGAAAGGTTCAAGCCACCTCTAAACAGAAGCAATTTCTGCTAAGTTGTTTGCAGTTAAAGCAGGACCCCAGCAGGCACATCTCTGTTGGCTCAGATGAGAAGGAATCTGTCTGATTCCTTAGGATGGATCTAACAATCCTAAGGATGAAGGAGATGAGGGTTCTATCACTGAATCAAGCAGATTCCTTGGAGGAGAAAATGGCAACCCATTCCAGGATTCTTGCCTGGGAAATCCCATGCACAAAGGGATGGGCTACTCTCCATGGAGTTGCAAAGAGTCAGACACCACTGAGTGACTTTCACTCCCTCACTCCAGTAGGGACAGAACAATACTTTATAGCAAATTAGAATACACTGAACACCAATGGAAAATTCATGGAGAAAGTGTGAAGAGAGCATGGGGTTGGCTCAGTTTGACCCAGACTCTCCAACATGCCAAAACTTTCAGATAATAGAGCATGCAGTGTTGTGCAGACATTAAGTTGCATCTAACTCTTTGTGATTCCAGGAAACTCGCATCCAACTCTTTTCAAGCTCTGGGAGTTGGTGATAGACAGGAAGCCTGGCATGCTGTAGTCCACGGGGTCTCAAAGAGTTGGACATGACTGAGCAACTGAACTGGACTGGAACTCTTTGTGACCCCATGAACTGCAGCTCACTAAGCTTCCCTGTCATTATCTCCCAGTTTGCTCAAATTCATGTCCATTGAGATGGTGATGCCATCCAACCATCTGATTTTCTGTCACCCCTTTCTCCACCTGCCTTCAGACTTTCCCAGCATCAGAGTCTTTTCCAGTGAGTTATCTCTTTGCAGTAGGTGGCCAAACTACTGGAGCTTCAACTTCAACATCAGTCCCTCCAATAAATATTCAGGGTTGATTTCCTTTAGGATTGACAGGTTTGATCTCCTTGGAGCATGCATATTTAAATTTGAAAGAATTTTTAAAAATGATTATTTAATAAAATGAGGATGAAGTCAGCAAATAGCTGGTGAGAATTAACATTTAATTTCCAAGTGTGCCCTGGGAGAGAGATCAGGAGTGAAGCCATTGCAATTACTTGAGAATTCATTGTCAGAAACATTAAACTGATTCAGGCTACAGAAAAGTACCCATCAGTAATATGAAGAAGGTCTAAGTGCCCTGGTTAAAAAACAAACAGTGTAGCAACACTATACAGGACCAGGGTTGAAGATTAGAAATTTCAAAATCAAAGGCAAAATATTCAGCCAATTACCTTCCAGCTCAGCATCTTATAGCATCAAAATGCAAGGCCGTAAAGAGATTTGAGATATCCTCAAGGGTAATCAACTCCCTCTAGGTAAGAATATTTTTCAGCCAACACTGAACTGATGGATTTTGACACATTTTTAATTTCAGGTTTCACTTTTTATTTAGATTCTAGCTTTCCATCTGGTCTTCTCTCTTGCTCCCAATGTCAAAAATAATCTTTTTTTTCATTGACCACATTGGACGTGTTTGGGTTGGGATTTTAACGTGGCTCCTCCCATTTCAACACTAATATTGTAAAAGAGGAAATGGCAGGATACAACCCCAGCTCACACTCAGCATTGCCCCTGCTCTTGCTTCTTAGCCTCTCATCCTTCCCTTGAGCATCATTTGTACATAAATCCTTCTTACTTGCTGACTGTAAAACAAATTTCCTTCAAGCTAAGCCACTATGTCTTATTCAACCTCCACCCCACTAAACATATATTCAGTCATTGAAGGTACACACATTTCATTAAATAATTTTCACACATACAATCACTTTTCTCTCACCTCCAATGGGAAGAAAATACCCCAGAAAAGAAAAACAGTTGATATGGAAATGAGATAAAACAAGAAATTAGTTTTCTGTTACCACATTCTTGTTGGATTTTCTTTAATCTTACCTGGGTTGAATACTGAGGCATTCATACAAGTATCTATACATATAAATGTGTACAACACACACACAATGTTAGAAACTAATTTAAAGGGTCACCTTGATTTAAAACAGCATTCCTGAGCCTGTTCTCTTTCTCAGCATTTATATTTCTAAATAGAGCTATCTCTATAAAAATTAGAGATAGTAGCCTCTATTGGGTCTTTTATAAAACTCAACAGAAGAAAATTAAATTGGCCATTGTTTTTTTTTTTTTTCAAGTTTCATGGTGAGATAGTTCTATGGAAAATAAATGGAATATGCACCAGCTTGTTCTCATCTGGAAAACTTTGATGACTCTTTTATAGGTTTTCTGCAAAGTAATTAAAGTCCAATTAATTGGGGAAATGTACACAATGGGTATTCCAAATATATCTCCAACAAAAGCAACTTTTATTACTTTAAAGGAAGTGACTAAGCCAATGTTGAAAGTTTAAATTATGAGCTCCTAAGCAAATATCTCAGATATTTGCACTCTTGCACAGTGCTGGCTCCAAAATAAATGCCTCTGCAGTAGGCAGGTCTCTCACCTCCTCTGGGAGTCGATTACAGTTCAAGCAGCATACTGATACCTCTTTCATAGCCAATGGCTATACACACAAAATTATACTGTAAACACAATCACTATGAGTGGACAGGAGAACCTGGCCACTGATAGAAATCTAAACAGAATATTTCTTTGATTCAAAGAGTGACCAAGTAATTTATCTGTTCTCCAAATCTCAACTTTTGCTTTCCAAGCATACATAAAGTCAGCTACATAATGTCCTCTTTTGCTTTCGTTTAGGCTCCATTTGTAAATAATACCAGCTACAGTCCCAATTCAGTATTCTCATTGGAATAACACAGTAAAGGGTTTTTTAGTGCATCTTTTCTTTTTTTTTTTTGGAGATATAATTTATATACTATAATACTGACCCTTTAAAATATGCAATTCAGTGATTTCCCGGATATTTGCAAAGTTGTACAACTTTCAACACTGTCTAACTACAGAAAATTTTCATTAACATACAAAGAAACCTTTCCCCATTAGTGCTCTTTCTTCATCTACCACCTACCACTCCCCCAGAGGCGGCAGCTAGTGGTAAAGAATCTGTCTCCAAAGCAGGAGATATAAGAGATGTAGTTTCGATCCCTGGGTGGAGAAGATCCCAAAGATCCCCTGGAGAAGGGAAGGGCAACCCACTGCAGTATTCTTGCCTGGAGAATCCCATGGACAGAGGAGCGTGGAGGGCTACAGTCCAGGGGGTGCTATCAGTGGACATAACTGGCACACAGGCAGGCTATCAGTATTTCTATCTCTATGTGTTTGCCTTCTTTGGACATTTCACATCAGTGGAATCATTATACGTAGATTTTTTTTTTTTTCTGATTTCACTTAGCATTAGAATTTCAGGATTCATCCACCTTGTAGCATGAATCACTACCCCATTCCTTTTTATAGCCGAATAATACTTCATTGCTTAGGTATACCACATTTTTTCTTACTGGATTACAGTTGCTTTACACTACTGTATCAATGTCGGCTCTTCAGCAAAGCGAATCAGCCGTCCGTTTGCATATATCACCTCTCTTTCAGCTTTTCTTCCCATTTAGGTCACCACAGAGCACCGAGTAGAGGTCCCTGGGCTATATAGAAGGTTCTCGTTAGTTACCTATTTTATACATAGGAGAAAGAAATGGCAACCCACTCCAGTACTCTTGCCTGGAAAATCCCATGGACGCAGAAGCCCGGTAGGCTACAGTTCACGGGGTCTCAAAGAGTTCAACATGACTGAGCGACTTCAGTTCACCTAATTTACATATGCGATTGTTCAATCTCCCAATGCACCCCACCCCTTCTCCTCCCGCCTTGGTGTCCATGTTTGTTCTTTGTGTCTTCTTTGCAAATAAGATCATCTGTACCATTTTTCTAGATTCTAAATATATGAGTTAATACGATATTTGTTTTTCTCTTTCTGAGTTACTTCCCTTTGCATGACAGTCTCTAGGTCCTTTCATTCATTTCCAGTTCAACATAAGCAATGTGGGGGTGGACCTCTTGTCATTCAATTGCTCAGAGATTCAGGTCTTACTATGTGATGGCTTTTCTTCCGTATACAATTCAGGGCTGCCCTGGGATAATCCAGCTAGGAGGCAGGAAGGAGGGAAAGGGGAAATTGCATTTATTTATATATAACTTCTGTTACTGAACTATAAACAAGTTACTTCCTCTCTCCATCCATCAGCAAGAACTTTTCACATGTCTCTCATGTGCAAAGGGGTCAGAGAACTCTCTTACAGGAAGAGAAAAGGAATTTGGTAGGCATCTAGCCAGCCTTTCAACTTTTTCTAGGCTTTGCCTCTGTTTGACCTTTTCTTCCTCCCTTCCTGGCTCTACTTCCTTTGCCAAACTCATCTATCCTGGGGATGTGATAGTCTAAATTTTCTTCTTTATGACTTTGATTTTTTTCCCCCTCAGAAGGTAACACATTCAGTTTCAGATTCAACAAACATCATTCAGCATCTACTACATGGCAGGCGTGATGCAACGAATTACCATCTGTGTTACACCATTTGATATAGGAAGAAGCATTATCATTTGTTTTAAGATGAGAAATCTAAGACCCGGGAATTGACTAAGCATACATAAGAAGTCATTTGTCATGTCAGCATTTCTGTTTGCTCCTGGGATGCATTTACTTATATATCTAACTGAGCTGATTCTCTTACCAGTAAGCATTTTACATACTTTTTTTTTCTTAATTCCTTTGTTGTTTGTACTCACCTTTTCAACTTATCTGGTTATTTCTAAACAAATCACCTCACTCTCTCTGTGTCCCTATTCATGCCTATTATGAACAAGACTTGTGATGACAAAATTTTTATATCAAGAAAAAGCATGATGTTTTGTAAAGAAATCAGAAACAACAATATGGAGCTAGTAGTATCAATTTTTAAAGCTCTTACAAAAGCTCAGAGTCCTCACAAATTTTCCATTAAGACTGATTTTCTTGAGGAAATAATTTAGCTAAGTAATTTATTTTTCTACTTTGTTGGGGGTTCATTTGGCTGTTGTTGTCAAATATGTTATTTCCAGAGTCTGGCATCCCGTGTTTTCATTACAAACGTGTAGTGTTTCAGCTTCATTATGGTTATAGATATTTTTCTAGCTGGGCTTAGAACCTGGTAGCAATGTAAAACATGACGTTCCTGGAAAAATCTGCTACCTGTTTCAGATGACTACAAAAATCATTTTTCACATTAAATGTTTTTGTTTTTCTATTTTTAAATGGGCATCATCTTCATGGCTCTTTTTTGAAATATTCTTTCTGTAATTTCATTTGTCAGCTGATTCTTATCCAATTCAAGAGAATTTAAACTAATTTTCTACCCTCCCTAGGGTTTTATGTATATAGATCATGACGTAGGTCTCCCTTACCTTGTGTCATATTCTCTGGTACTTTGGGGCCACCCCCACACACACTAGCTAAAGCTCAGTCCCCTATATCATTCCTGACCCATGAAACCAAGATTCATATCTAGCCCTTTCTTTTTTTTCCTTCCCATTCTCATTCTTCACAAGATCTAGTCTGGGTTTTGGAATCTTGGCTCTGTGTGATCTTGGGCAGGTTGGGATAAATCATCTGAACTTTTTCTTGACCCCTAAACTTGCAGTTTAGAGTCAATGCTATTTGCGTGTGTGCTCAGTCGCTTCAGTCGTGTCTGACTCGTTGCAACCCTATGAATTGCAGCCTGCCAAGCTCCTCTGTCCATGGGATTCTACAGGAAAGAATACTGAAGTAGATTGCTATGCCCTTCTCCAAATCTTCTCCACCTAGAGATTGAACCCAGGTCTCCTGCATTGCAGGCAGATTTTATACCACTGAGCCACCAGGGAAGCCCAAAAGTCATCTCTATGTACCAGCTAAAGACATACCTTGCAAAAAGCTTGCTAAGACCAAATGAGGTTCTTTGCTTCAGGTCCCTCTCTTCCAAAGTCTAGTACAAAGTTGGTACTCTTAACTCAATAGATCTGATCTTCTATGTAAATCGTCTATTGCTACATGATGAACTATAATGAAAGTGACTTAATACAGATTTATTAATTTATAGTTTCTGTGAATCAGAGTCTGGATGTGGCTTAATTGCACTGATCCTTTTTCAGGGTCTCTAAAAAGGCCATAATTAAAGTGCCAGTAGAGGCTGGAATCTCATCTGAAGGTAGAGCTGTGCTTAGTCACTCAATTGTGTCTGACTCTTTGTAACTCCATGGACTGTAGCCCACCAGACTCCTCTGTCCATGGGGATTCTCCAGGCAAGAATACTGGTGTGCGTTGCCATGCCCATCTCCAAGGGATCTTCCCAACTCAGGGATCAAACCCAGGTCTCCCTCACTGTGGGCAGATTCTTTACCATCTGAGCCACCAGGGAAGCCCAAAGGTACAACTGAGGAGGATCTATTTCCAAGTTGACGTAGTTACTAGCAGTGTTCTCTTCTCCAAGGCCTGTTGGCCTGATGGCCTCAGTTCCTATCTGGCTTTTAGAGGCTGCCTTTGATTCCTTGCTTCCTCAAGAGACAACTTTTTTGTCAAATCTAGCATAGGTCAAAGAGAATCTGCTAGAAATATGGAGGTTGGGATAGAGGCATTTGATCTCTCGGTTGGAAAGATCCCCTGGAGAAGGAAATGGCAAATGACTTCAGTATTCTTGCCTGGAAAATCCCCTGGACAGAGAATCCTGGTGGGCTATAGTCCATAAGGGTGCAAAGAGTCAGACATGAGTGAGCATTCACAGACTCTCTCCAATCTCTCATAACCAATCACTAAGGCAGCATATCATCATATTTGATATATTATATTACTTAAAAGCAAGGCACTAAACTAGCTTATCCTCAAAAGGAGGGGATTATACCTAGTATGGATATCAGGAGGTAGAGATCTTTGAGGATCATTAAAGAAGCTGCTTGACATACTTCCCAATCACTTTTCCCCCTAAATAACAGTAAGAGAGCTCTATATTGAAATTATACTATGCTTTAACCAATATACTGAGAATTTAGTACATAAAGAGATATGAAGCACATTTTCTTCTTTCACTAAAGAACTCATAGTCCAGGGGTTTAGGTTTTTTTGTTTTTTTGTTTTTCAAAAAACTCTTTTACAAAAGGAACAGATATTAAGTGTGTGGGATTTACGAACATGGTTGGTGGCTCTCTCTGTGTAATTTAATAATCAGGTTTTGAGAAACTATGAGAAAAAATATCCATCAGGTCCATAAATCATAAAATCATAGACTCCAGGCTTGAAGGAAACAGTCTATTAACTGATCAATCAATATCTACTATGTGCTTTCTGTTTTCAAAGCTTTTCCTAGTTGCCAAAGTCCAGATTCTGAAGGGGGTCAAAAAAGTTACAACAATTGAAAAGAAGCTTGAGAAATTGAAGCTGAGAATTAATTTAGCTTTCAATTATTTTGATATATAAACAAATGTTGAAGCAGACTCCTTAGGGATCAGGGAAATAGAAGGAGAGGATACTTCAGGGAGAAAGAGATAAAAATAAATAAATAAATAAAAGAATGAAAGGAAGAGAAGGCACTGCTGGGAGGTCTCCAGGACACAGTGAATCTAATTAGGGAAGTTGGCCATGCATTTGGTTATCTCTGAGATGCAATGTACGGAAATGAGAGACAGGTATGCACAGTAAGACTCTAGAGTGCCAAGGGACCAGTAAATATGATTAGATCACATCCAAATCATTTACGTTCAGAAGAAGGTTAGTGGATAAGGGACTAGTTCATTCAGAGATACATAATTGAACAAGTAAGAATAAGGACAGCAAGTGAAAAGAAATGGCTATGGAATTCATTTCTCCTTCTTTTTATTTTTGTTTTCAATTGCAGCTTTATACAAGTGATAAGATTGGGATTTTAGAAAAGCATATTTAATCATGGATATTTTATATATCTGACTATTTAATTTTATTTTAATTATTGTTTTTTATATTTTATATACCTGACTTTTTATTTTATTTTTTAATTATAGATTTTTATTAAAGGATGATTGCTTTACAGAAGTTTGTTGTTTTCTGTCAAACCTCAACATGAATCTGCCATAGGTATATATATATATCCCCTCCCTTTTGGATCTCCCTCCCATCCCCTGCCCATCCCATCCCTCTAGATTGATAGAGAGCCCCTGTCTGAGTTTCCTGAGCCATACAGAAAATTTCCATTGGCTATCTATTTTACATATGGTAATGTAAGTTTCTATGTTACTCTTTGCATACATCTCACTCCCTCCCCATGTCCATAAATCTATTCTCTATGTCTGTTTCTTCATTGCTGCCCTGTAAATAAATTCTTCAGTACTGTTTTTCTAGATTCTGTATATATGCGATAGGATACACATATCTTTTTCTTTCTGACTCACTTTACTCTGTATAATAGGTTCTAGGTTCATCCATCTCATCAGAACTGACTCTAATGCATTCCTTTTAATAATTGAGTAGTATTCCATTGTGTATATGTGCCACAACACTTTTATCCATTAATCTGTTGATGGATATCTAGGTTGCTTCCATGTTCTTACTATTGTAAATAGTGCTGCAATGAACAAGGGATACATGTGTCTTTTTCAATTTAGGTTTCCTCAGAGTATATACCTAGGAGTGGGACTGCTGGGTCATATGGTGATTTTATTACTAGTTTTTGAAGGAATCCCTATACTGTCTTTCATAGTGTCTGTACCAATTTACATTCACACCAGTAGGGAAAGAGTGTTCCCTTTTCTTCACACTCTTTCCAGGATTTACTGTTTGTAGACTTTTTGATGATGGCCATTCTGACTAGTGTGAGGTGATATCTTATAGTGGTTTTGATTTGCATTACTCTAATAATGAGTGATGTTGAGCATCTTTTCATGTGTTTGATAGCCATGTGGATGTCTTCTTTGGAGAAATGTCTGTTTAAGTCTTCTCCCCAGTTTTTGATTGGGTTGTTTGTTTCTCTGGCATTGAGTTGTATGAGCTGCTTGTATATTTTCGAAATTAATCCTTTATCAGTTGTTTCATCTGCTATTATTTTCTCCCATTCTGAGGGTTGTCTTTATATCTTGCTTATAGTTTCCTTTGCTGTACAAAAGCTTTTAAGTTTTTGTACATGTCCCACTTGTTTACTTCTGCTTATATTTCCCTTACTCTAGGAGGTGGGTTATAGAGGTTCTTGCTTTAATTTATGTCATCAAGCTTTCTGCCTGTGTTTTCCTCTAGAAGTTTTATTGTTTCTGGTCTTACATTTAGGTCTTTAATCAATTTGAGTTGATCTCTGTATATGGTATTAAGAAATGCTCTAATTTTATACATTTACAAGTTCAGTTCAGTTCAGATCAGTTCAGTCGTTCAGTCGTGTTTGACTCTCTGCAACCCCATGAATCACAGCACACCAGGCCTCCCTATCCATCACCAACTCCCGGTGTCTACCCAAACCCATGTCCATTGAGTCAGTGATGCCATCCAGCCATCTCATCCTCTGTTGTCCCCTACCCCTCCTGCCCCCAATCCTTCCCAGCATTAGGGTCTTTTCTAATGAGTCAACTTTTCGCATGAGGTGGCCAAAGTATTGGAGTTTCAGCTTCAACATCAGTCCTTCCAATGAACACCCAAGACTGATCTCCTTTAGGATGGACTGGTTGGATTTTCTTGCAGTCCAGGGAACTCTCAAGAGTCTTTTCCAACACCATGGCTCAAATGCATCAGTTTTTCGGCTCTCAGCTTTTTTCACCGTCCAACTCTCACATCCATACATGACTACTGGAAAAACCATAGCCTTGACTAGACAGAACTTTGTTGACAAAGTAATGTCTCTGCTTTTCAATATGCTATCTAGGTTGGTCACAACTTTCCTTCCAAGGAATAAGCGTCTTTTAATTTCATGGCTGCAATCACCATCTGCAGTGATTTTGGAGCCCCAAAAATAAAGTCTGACACTCTTTCCACTGTTTCCCCATCTATTTACCATGAAATGATGGGACCAGATGCCATGATGTTAGTTTTCTGAATGTTGAGCTTTAAGCCAACTTTTTCACTATCCTCTTTCACTTTCATCAAGAGGCTTTTTAGTTCCTCTTCACTTTCTGATGTAAGGGTGGTGTCATCTGCATATCTGAGGTTATTGATATTTCTCCTGGCAATCTTGATTCCAGCTTGTGCTACTCCCAGCCCAGCATTTTTCATAATGTGCTCTGCGTATAAGTTAAATAAGCAGGGTGACAATATACAGCCTTGAAGTATTCCTTTTCCTATTTGGAACCAGTCTGTTCTTCCATGTCCAGTTCTAACTGTTGCTTCCTGACCTGCATACAGGTTTCTCAAGAGACAGGTCAGATTGTTTGGTATTCCCATCTGTTTTAGAATTTTCTACAGTTTATTTTGATCCACACAGTCAAAGGCTTTGGCATAGTCAATAAAGCAGAAATAGATGCTTTTCTGAAACTCTTTTGCTTTTTCAATGATTCAGTGGATGTTGGCAATTTGATCTCTGGTTTCTCTGCCTTTTCTAAAACCAGCTTGAACATCTGGAAGTTCACGATTCATGTGTTGCTGAAGCCTGACTTAGAGAATTTTGAACATTACTTACTAGTGGGTGAGATGAGTGCAATTGTGTGGTAGTTGGAGCATTCTTTGATATTGCCTTTCTTTGGGATTGGAATGAAAACTGACCTTTTCCAGTCCTGTGGCCACTGTTGAATTTCCAAACTTGCTGGCATATTGAGTGCAGCACTTTCACAGCATCATCTTTCAGGATTTGAAATAGCTCAACTAGAATTCCATCACTTCCACTAGCTTTGTTTGTAGTGATTCTTTCTAAGGCCCAGTTGACTTCACATTCCAGGATGTCTGGCTCTAGGTGAGTGATCACACCATCATGATTATCTGTGTCATGAGGATCTTTTTTGTACAGTTCTTCTGTGTATTCTTGCCACCTCTTCTTAATATCTGCTGCTTCTGTTAGGTCCATACCATTTCTGTCCTTTATCGAGCCCATTTTTGCATGAAATGTTCCCTTAGTAGCTCTAATTTTCTTGAAGAGACCTTTAGTCTTTCCCATTCTGTTGTTTTCCTCTATTTCTTTGCATTGATTGCTGAGGAAGGCTTTCTTATCTCTCCTTGCTATTCTTTGGAACTCTGCATTCAGATGGGAATATCTTTCCTTTTCTCCTTTGCTTTTCTCTTCTCTTCATTTCATAGCTATTTATAAAGCCTCCTCAGACAGCCATTTTGCTTTTTTGCATTTCTTTTCCATGGGGATGGTCTTGATCCTTGTCTCCAGTACAATGTCATGAACCTCCGTCCATAGTTCATCAGGCCCTCTGTCTATCTGATCTAGTACCTTAAATCTATTTCTCACTTTGACTTATAATCATAAGGGATTTGATTTAGGTCATACCTGGATGGTCTAGTGGTTTTCCCCTCTTTCTTCAATTTAGGTCTGAATTTGGCAATAAGAAGTTCATGAGCCCCAGTTTTACAGGTACCTCTCCAGTTTTCCCAGAACCATTTATTGAAGAGGCTGTCTTTGCCTCATTGTATATTCTTGTCTCCTTTGTCAAAAATAAGGTACCCTAGGTGCATGGGTTTATTTCTCAGCTTTCTATCTTATTCCATTGGTCTATACTTCTGTTTTTGTGCCAGTGCCATACTGTCTTGATGATTGTAGCTTTGTTGTATAATCTGAAGTCAGGAAGGTTGATTCCTCCAGCTCTATTCTTCTTTCTCAGAATTGCTTTGGCTATTTAGGGTCTTTTGTGTTTCCATATGAATTGTAAAAGTTCTAGTTCTGTGGAAAATGCCATTGGTAATTTGATAGGGATCACATGGAATTTGTAGATTGCATTTGGTGGTATAGTCATTTCCACAATATTGATTCTTTCTACTCAGGAACATGGAGTATCTCTCCCTCTGTTTATGTCATCTTTGATTTCTTTCATTAGTGTCTTATAATTTTCTATGTATAGTTTTTTGTATCCTTATGTAAACTTATTCCTAGATATTTATTTCTTTTTTTTTACAGTGGTGAATGGGATTGATTCTTTAATTTCTCTTTTTGATTTTTCATTGTTAATATATAGAACTGCAAGCAATTTCTGTGTATTGATTTTGTATCCTGCAATTTTGCTAAATTCACTGATTAGCTCTAGTAATTTTCTGATACTATCTTTAGCGTTTTCTATGTACAGCATCATGTCACCTGTAAACAGTGAGAACTTTACTTCTTGTTTTCCAATCTAGATTCCTTTTATTTCTTTTTCTTCTTTGTTTGCTGTAGCTAGGACTTCCAGAACTATGTTGAATAACAGAGGTGAAAGTGGAAACTCTCGTCTTGTTTCTGATCTTAAGGGGAATGTTTTCAGTTTTTCAGTATTGAGAATAATGTTTGATATCAGCTGATTATATATGGCCTTTACTATGTTGAGGTAGATTCCTTCTATGTCCATTTTTTGAAAAATTTTAATCATAAATGGGTGCTGACTTTTGTCAAAGGTTTTTTCTGCAGCTATTGAGATTATCATATGGTTTTTACCTTTCAGTCTGTTAATATGGTGTATCACATTGACTGATTTGCATATACTGAAGAAACCTTGCATTCCTGGAATAAACCCATCTTGATCATGGTATATGAACTTTTTGATGTGTTGCTGATTTCTGTTTGCTAAAATTTTGTTGAGCATTTTTGCATCTATATTCATCAGTGATATTGGCTTGTAGTTTTCTTTTTTGTGTTGTCTTTATCTGGTTTTGGTATCGGGGTGATGGTGCCCTCATAGAATGAGTTCAGAAGTGTTCCTTCCTCTGCAATTTTTTGAAAGTGTTTTAGAAGGATAGGCATTAGCTCTTCTCTAAATGTTTGACAGAATTCTCCTGTGAAGCCATCTGGTCCTGTGCTTTTGTTTTGGGGGAGATTTTTGATCACAGCTTCAGTTTCAGTGACTGTAATTGGGTTGTTCATAATTTCTGTTTCTTCCTATTTCAGCCTGGAAGATTGAAGTTTTATAAGAATCTGTCTATTTCTTCCAGGTTATCTATTTTATTGCCATATAGTTGTCTATAATAATCTTTTATAATCCTTTGTGTTTCTGCATTGTCTGTTGTAACCTCTCCTTTCTGATTTCTAATTTTGTTGATTTGATTCTTCTCTATTTTTTTCTTGATGAGTCTAGCTAAAGGTTTGTCAATTTTGTTTATCTTCTCAAAGAACCAGCTTTTAGTTTTATTAGTCTTTACTGTTTTTTCTTTCATTTCTTTTTCATTTATTTCTGCTCAGATCTTTATGATTTCTTTCCTTCTACTATTTTTTTTTCTTCTTTTTCCAGTTGCTTTAGGTGTAAAGTTGGGTTGTCTTTTTGATGTTTTTCTTGTTTCTTGAGGTAGGATTATATTGCAGTAAACTTCCTTTTTAGAACTGCTTTTGCTGCATCCCATAGGTTTTGAGTTGTTGTGTTCTCATTGTCATTTGTTTCTAGACATTGTTTTATTTCCCTTTTGATTTCTGCAGTAACCTGTTGGTTATTTAGAAGCATCTTGTTTAACCTCCATGTGTTTGTGTTTCTTACAGTTTTTTTTCTTCTAATTGATATCTAATCTCATAGTATTGGGGTTGGAAAAGATGCTTGATATGATTTCAAGTTTCTTAAATTTAGCGAGGTTTGATTTGTGACCCAAGATGTGGTCTATCCTGGAGAATTTTCCATGTGCACTTGAGAAGGTGTATTCTTCTGCATTTGGATGGAATTTCCTGAAGATATCAATGAGATCCACCTCATCTAACATATCATTTAAGACCTGTGTTTCCTTATTAATTTATTGTTTTGGTGATATATCCAGTGGTGTGAGTGGGGTGTTAAAGTCTCCTACTATTATTGTGTTACCATCAATTTCTCCTTTTAAGTCTGTTAGTGTTTGTCTTATGTATTGAAGTGCTCCTATGTTGGGTGCATAGATATTTACAACTGTTATGTCTTCCTCTTGGATTGATCCCTTGATCATTATGCAGTGTCCTTCCTTATCTTTTGTAATCTTATTTATTTTAAGGTCTATTTGGTCCAATATGAGGATTGCTAGTCCAGCTTTCTTTTTCTTTCCATTTGCATGGAATATATTTTTCCATCCTCTCACTTTCAGTCTACATGTGTCTTATAGTGGGTTTCTTATAGAAAGCATATATACGGGTCTTGTTTTTGTTTCCATTCAGCCAGTCTGTCTTTTTGACAGAGCATTTAATCCACTTTTAAAGTAATTATTGATATGCATGTTCCTACTGTCATTTTCTTGTTTGGGGTTGATTTTGTAGATCTTTATCCTTGTCTTGTATTTCTTGACTATATAAATCCCTTGAACAGTTGTTGTAAAGCTGGCTTGGTGGTACTGAATTCTCTTAACTTTTGCTTGTCTGAAAAGCTTTTTATTTCTTCATCAATTTTGAATGAGATCCTTGCCAGGTATAGTAATTTTGGTTGTAGATTTTTCCATTTCAGTACTTTAGATATACCCTCCCACTCCCTTCTGGCCTGCAGAGTTTCTGCTGAAAGATCAGCTGTTAAGGATATTGGGATTCCCTTGTATGTTACTTGTTGGTTCTCCCCTGCTGCTTTTAATATTTTTTCTTTGTGTTAAGTTTTTGCTAGTTTGATTAGTATGTGTTTTGGCATGTTTCTCCTTGAGTTTATCCTGTATGGGACTCTTTGTGTCTCTGGGACTTGATTGACTATTTCCTTTTCCATGTTGGGGAAATTTTCAACTATAATCTCTTCAAACTTTTTTCTCATGCCCTTTCTTTTTCTCTTCTTCTGTGACCCCTGTAATTCAAATGTTGGTATGTCTGATATTTTCCCAGATGTCTCTGAGACTACCCTCAGTTCTTTTCATCTTTTTACTTTATTCTGGTCTTCATAACTTGTTTCCACCATTTTATCTTCCAGCTCACTGATTTATTCTTCTGTTTCAGATATTCTGCTATTGATTCCTTCTAGAGTATTTTTAATTCAGTAATTGTGCTGTTCTGTCTCTGCATGTTTATTCTTTAATTCTTCTAGGTCTTTATTAATTGATTCTTGCATTTTCTCTATTTTGTTTTCAAGATTTTTGATCATCTTTACTATCATTATTCTGAATTCTTTTTCAGGTAGTTTGCCTATTTCCTCTTCATTTATTTGGACTTCTATGTTTCTAGTTGTTCCTTCATTTATGTAGTATTTCTCTGCCTTTTCATTATTACTTTTTTAACTTATCATGTTTGAGGTCTCCTTTTCCTAGGCTTCAAGGTTGAATCCTTTCTTCCTTTTGATTTCTGCCCTCCTAGGGTTGGTCCAGTGGTTGGTGTAAGCTTTGCATAGGGTGAGATTTGTGCTGAGTTTTGTTTGTTTGTTTTTCTTTTTAGGCTGAGTGAGGTGGTAATCATGTCTGTTGATGATCAGTTTTGTATTTTTGTTTTGTTTCTTGCTGAGTTGAGGCGTCCTGCACAGGGTGCTACAGGTGGTTGGGTGATACTGGGTCTTTTATTCAAGTGGTTTTGGTTTCCTTTGTGTGAGTTCTCACTATCTGATATTCCCTAGGGTTAGTTCTTTGGTAGTCTAGGGTCTTGGAGGCAGTGTTCCCACTCCAAAGGCTCAGGGCTTGATCTCTGGAAAGAACATAAATATTATCCAGTTCTGTGGTTCTCATCTGGGGGTGTTGGTTGACTGCTGTGGAGATGACATTACTGGTGTCTTGTTGGGCCAGAAATGCCCAATCAGGCATGATAGCAGCCGTTTGCACAAGTTGTCTCTCACCAGGAGGTCCCAATAAGGATCACAGTGCAGACAAGCTGCTGCCAGAATAATGTTAAAAGGTAAATGTACATTGAAGTCTTGGGAAGGAATAAGCAAGAATTTTCAGGGTTCACAAGTTTTTGTGCTTTTTTTTTTTAGTGTTTAACTCAAAGTTATCTCATTCTTGTTTATATAAATTCCAAAAAAGTGTGAACAAATATAACTGTGGATTGTAAATGGGTCTATGAGTCAAAACCTTACATTTATTTTTCAAGTAAAAGATGGGAGACTGATCCAATGAATTTATTTTCATTTGTTCTAAAATCTATCTCTATGACAACATATAAAGAAATCAAAACCAACAATTTGATTTCTAAGTATACACCTAACAAAAAATGCATATATATATTCATAGTAATGGAGGAGGAAACAAAAAACCACTTCAGTATTCTTGCCTGGAGAATTCCATGACTAGAGAAACCTGGTGGGCTACAGTCCATGGGCTGCAAAGAGTCGGACATGACTGAAGCGACTTAGCACTCACACACACACGTTTGCACTAAGTTCATACCAGCCTTATTTATAATAGTTAAACTGGTTATTACCCAAATGTCCAGTAGCAATACATAATATAGATGAATTGTGTAACAATTGAATCTTGATGTTATATACAAAAATGAGAACAAATAAAGCACAAATGCTTGCAAAAACATAGGCAAATTTCCAAATATGATTGAATAAAAGTCAGAGCCCAAACTAGAAACCTGTTTATATAAAGCACAGAAACAGACAAAACATATGATGTAAGAGGTCAGTATAGCATATTGTTTTGAAGAGGGGGCTTAATGATGGGAAAGGTACAGAAGGTGGGTTTCTGAGATATTTAATATGTATCTACTTTTTGCTCTGGGTGCTATTTGTACAAGTATACGCCATCAATGCATATATACAGAATCTAGAAAAATGGTACAGATGAACCTATTTGCAGGGCAAGAAAAGAGATGCAGACATAGAGAACAGACCTGTGGACACAGTGGGGAAGGGGGGTGGGAGGAATTAGGAGAGCAGCATTGACATATGCATGCATGAATGCTAAGTTGCTTCAGTCATGCTTGACTTTGTGCCAGCTCTATGGACTGTAGCCTTCCAGGCTCCATGCTACCAAGCGTAAAACAGATAGCTAATGGGAAGCTGTTGCATGCCACAGGGAGCTCAGTTAGGTGCTCAATGATGATCTGGAAGAGGGGGGGGGGGGGGGGGGGGAGGGAGGCTCAAGAGAGAGGGGATACATGTATACATACAACTGATTCCCTTAGCTGTGCAGCAGAAACTAACACCACAAATGAAGAGCAAGTTATACTCCAATAATAAACTTCAAAAAATAAAAAAAGGAATGCATTTGAGTCAGTTCTAATGAAGTGCATGAACCTAGAGCCTATTATGCAGAGTGAAGCAAGTCAAATGGAGAAAACCAAATATCGTATATTAAGGTATATATATGGAATCTAGAAAGATGGTGCTGATGAACCTGTATGCAGGGCAGCAATGGAGACACTTTAAATTAAAGACTCATGTTCCTTGGAAGAAAAGCTATGATGAACCTCGGCAGTGTATTAAAAAGCAGAGGTATCACTTTGCCGACAAGGACCCATATAGTCAAAGCCATGTTTTTTTCACTAGTCATGTATGTACGTGACAGTTGGGCCATAAAGAAATGTCGAGAGCTGAAGAATTGGTGCTTTAAAACTGTGGTACTGGAAAAGACTCTTGAGAGTCCCTTGGACTGCAAGATCAAACCAGTCATTTCTAAAGGAAACTTTTAGATTCAGAAAACTGTCTCCCCTCTCCACACACACCCCCAAGGTTTCATTGAAAAATAACATACATAGAGAAAAGTGTGGATAGCACATATCATAATTGAAAAGCTTCCCAAAGTTTCACAAATTGAACATACCCATGTAATGAGCACGTAGATAAAAAATAGAACACCGACTCTGTCCCTTGACCTTCCCCTGTCAGGCTTAAAATGACTATATCAATTCAACTACAATAGCTCTCCTGCTTGCTGCAGCAGAAATAACAAGCTGATTTGCTTTGAGACTTCGTTTCATAATGTCCCAATAATTAGGTTTAGGAATATTTGGCTAATGTGTTGGTTTCCTTATCTGCTGTGGGTGAAGGGGTAATATCTATTTTATTGCCTAGGATAGTGCCTGGTACTAGTTGGTGCTCAGTAACAATCTGGAATAAAGATTTAAAAGGAAAATAAGACTTGATAAACAAAACATCTTAGGAATAAACAGTGATTTGGAGAAGAGAAAATAGACAGTAGGCTACTGAAGACAGTTTGCATTCAGGGAACTGTGTCTGACCATTAACACTTCTAATTAATATCAGTTTAATATACTTCTGCTTGATATAACAGTTAGGGTTATAATGTTGATAGTTTGAAACTAACTGTGTGGGATGTTGCATCACCTTTGCTCTTCATTTCAGGATAATAAAGAAGATCTTACAAATATTTATCATTAAAATGGCTGCTTATTCTCAGTGAGTTGAGAACCTCTGCTCTATGTAAATTGCTCCACCCACCCACTTTTCTTGGAAAACATTTGGAATGTTCATCCCTCTTTGCATCATTCAAGCCATTACTTCCTTTTGGAAGGGCCAGGAAGGAAAAATTATGACTCAATAATAACATATTTGAAAAACCAAAGCAGGACAGACATGGTCCTGAAATGTGTGTTAGGCAGGCATTTTACAACATCTAGCAGTTTAGGCATGGTTCAAGCTGTCATTTACAACAGACAGGTTTAGAATTAGGGATGGCAGTGAAAATCACTACACAGAGCACAAAAGAAGGCAAGAATGGTTAGCAAGGAATATTCAAACTAAGACAGGCAACAGTCTTGTCCCCATTATTTGGCCATCCACTGAAGGCTCTGGATGAGGGAGATGAACTTAAGCTAAGTGTACTACCCATATCTGCCCAATAGGCAGGACTTCAGTAAAAGACTATTTCCAGCAGGTTGTTTATTGGTCAATGGGAAATAAATATAGCTAGTACTGTGTTTAATGTACCGGATCAAATAGTGCTTTTCTGTGAGATGGGGAGTGGAATTCAAAAGATTTAAAGTAAAATACGAAGCTATTTTTACATTAATCAAACATTTGCTGAGGCTCTAATATATGCCTGGTGTAGTAAAATGCAGAGAAAACAAAGTTGATCGTCTTAAGCCTTGATATACTCAGCTCATAAGAATTTTTTCAGTTGATTCTATGCCCCTGGAGCAAGTAAAACTGCAAATGGGATTCTGGATCTCCTTGATAAGTGCTGAGGGACTTCTAGGGACCAGGATATGCGGAAGAATTATAAGCAGATAAGTTGTGAGCTAACGGTACAGAACTGTGTGTGTGTGTGTGTGTGTGTGTGTGTGTGTGTGTGTGTGTGTGTGTGTGTGTGTGCGCGCGCACGCGCGCTGAGTTGTTTCAGTCATGTCAGACTCTTCCGGACCCTATGGATTATAGCCCGCCAGCCTCCTCTGTCCGTGGGATTCTCCAGGCAAGAATACTGGAGTGGGTTGCCATGCCCTCCTCCAGGGGATCTTCCCCACCCAGGAGTCAAACCCGCATTTCTATGTCTCCTGCATTGGCAGGCAGGCTCTTTACCACTGAGCCACCAGGGAAGCCCTAAGGATAAAGAACTGATGCAGATCTAAACAGCCACGCATCTTCATCCCTGTCCATAAACGTTGTATAAAACATATACCAAATAAAGTCAGACAAAGAAAAATATCACATGATATCACTGATATGCAAAATCTAAAACATGACACAAATGAATTTATCTACAAAACAGAAACAGACTCATAAACATAGAGAACAAACTTATGGTTACCAAAGGGAAAGGTGGGAGTTTTAGATTAGCAGATGCACACTGCTATATATAAACCAGACAAACAACAAGGTCCTACAGTATGGAACAAGGAACTAGATTCAATATCTTGCAATAATGGACAATGGGAAAAGTATGAAATATTCTGAATATTTTAGAATACCTCAGTCATTTTGCTGTACACCAGAAACTAACCCAACATTACAAATTAACTGTGTGTGTGTGTGTATGCGTGTTTGTGTTCAGTGGCTCAGTTGTCACTGACTCTTTGCGACCCCTCGGAGTGTAACCTGCCAGGCTCCTATGTCCATGGAATTTCTCAGGCAAGACTACTGGAGTCAGTTGCCGTTTCCTTCTCTAGGGGATCTCGCTGACCCAGGGGTTGAACCTGTGTCTCCTATATCTTCTGGATTGGCAGGTGGATTTTTTACCACTGAGCCACCAGGGAAGCCCCATTTATATGTATGCATATATACATATATGAAAATACTAGTATATACATATGTTTTGTGTACATATGCATTATTTTTATACACATGTAATTTCATATATATGCAATATTTTCTTCTCTACTTCTGTCTTTTCTTCTCATAAACTTTGCTTTCCTAAGCATGTAAAAAAACCAATTTTCAAAAAACTAACAAAAGATATATCTGAGATGAACAAAAAGTACCTAAGGAGCTTGAAGGATTTCACTCTTGAGAAAAGATGGAAATGACCAAGCATGTGTAAGCAGCTGGGATGCTGAGGGATTCTCAGAGGTATATGATTGACAGTTTTCTGCAAGGAATAATAGCTTGGTCTTCTGTGCCATCACAATAACAATGCAGGAAGCTTTATTTAGGAAAAGAGAAAAAAAAAAAGACAGGAAGAAAAGGACTTTTCCATCATTCAGTCAAGAAAATTCCAATTCAGCTCTAGAGTACTAAGGAATGGACATTCCAGGTAAGCAGGATAGGAAGCAAAGATCTCAGACCCTCTACTTCTTTGTCCTTTTGTCTGTTAACACTAGAGTTCCCTGAGGCTCTTGGATTCAAGGAAACTAGGTATCCTTTGGGGAGTTTGGGGGAGAATGGATACATGCCTATGGATGGCTGAGTCCCTTCACTGTTCACCTGAAACAATCACAACATTGTTTGTTATTCAGCCACACCCCAATACAAAATAAAATGTTTTAAAAAATAAAAATAAAGTAGCAATAGTAACAGAAAAGTCATGTGAGTCTTCTCCTCCTGCACTAGTTGTGTATCTTTCCAAAGAATTGAGATTTCTGGCTTAAGCAACAAGCACATCCTAGAATCATAGATGATAATTAAAGTGTCTCTGGAATTCTCTAGTAGGGTCTCAGGCAGCCTGTACATCTGCCTCTACTGACTTACCATATGTCAAGGAACTCCCTTGCCCTTGCTCTTGGGCACTTTGGATACCTACCTGTTGCCATCTTTAGAGGCAGATTTCACTGTATCAGGGCTCCCAGTTAATCCTCTGACCCATTTAAAACAACCCCAGGGACAGGGAAGCCTGGGGTGCTGCAGGTCATAGGGCCACAAAGGGATGGACATGACTTAGTGACCGAACAACGAACAGAGATATTTCACCTCTGGGCACCTCAGTTTCTCTGTGAAATGGAAATAGGAATAGTATTTATCTTCTGAGGGTCTTGTGAGTGAATGAAACAAGTACGTATTTACACACCCCTTGGAGTGCCTGGCAAATTATGCTATAAATAATAGTATTTGCTATCATGGATATTCAGTATATGCACTGAATCATAATCTTTTCCACTCCCTCAAGCCACCATTTTCTCTAATCTGGAGTTTTGCCTCAGTCTTCTGATCACCTATTTGCTTTTATAATATCTTTGCTCTCCTGCTTTCTCACTGTCTTTCACAAAGGAGCTGGAGTGCTCTATTTAGAAGGAAGTCATGCTCAAAGTTTCCAGGGTCTTATTCACTTCAGAATAGAAGTCAGGTTCTGGCCATTTTCATCAAGACTCCATAATAAAATCTGATTATTTGGAACCTGCACACTCCAACATGAAGCTGCTGCTTTGTCTATTTATTATGGAGCACTGCCACTTGCTCCTCCCCAGTCACACCTCCCAACTAGTTCTCTGTGGTTCTGCCACAAGACCTTTGCACATGTCATTTAGTTCACCTGGAAGGCTCTTCCTGCATGTATCCACATAGTTCCTTTTCTCCCTTCCTTCTAGTCTCTGCTTAAATGTTATTTTTTAATCATTTTTAATTAGACAGACTATTCTTTTTTTCCCTTAGAAAATAATTTTATTATTGAATAAACACATTAAACTTGAATATAAGAAATATCACATTGATCTATGTTTCTGTCTTTGTGCCAGTACCATACTGTCTTAATGACTGTGGATTT
>ML663013.1:6769551-6803566 GCA_007570785.1 Antilocapra americana | reverse complement strand
ATGGATTTATCTCTGGGCTTTCTATTCTGTTCCATTGATCTATGTTTCTGTCTTTGTGCCAGTACCATACTGTCTTAATGACTGTGGATTTGTAGTATAGCCTAAAGTCAGGTAGGTTGATTCCGCCAGTTCCATTCTTCTTTCTCAAGATTGCTTTGGCTATACGAGGTTTTTTGTATTTCCATACAAATTGAGAAATTATTTGTTCTAATTCTTTGAAGAAGACCTCTGGTAGCTTGATAGGAATTGCATTGAATCTATAGATTGCTTTAGGTAGTATACTCATTTTCACTATATTGATTCTTCCAATCCATGAACACGGTACATTTCTCCATCTGTTTGTGTCCTCCTTGATTTCTTTCATCAGTGTTCTATAGTTTTCTATATACAAGTCTTTTGATTCTTTAGGTAGAAATACTCCTAAGTATTTTATTCTTTTTGTTTCGATGGTGAATGGAATTGTTTCCTTAATTTCTCTTTCTGATTTCTCACTGTTAGTGTATAGGAATGCCAGGGATTTCTGTGTGTTGATTTTGTATCCTGAAACTTTGCTATATTCACTGATTAGCTCTAGTAATTTTCTCGTAGAGTCTTTAGGGTTTTCAATATAGAGGATCATGTCATCTGCAAACAGAGCCCATTATCCAGAGTGAAGTAAGCCAGAAGCAAAAACAACAATACAGTATATTAACACATATATATGGAATTTAGAAAGACAGTAATGAGAACCCAACATGGGAGACAACAAAAGGAACGCAGATGTATAGAATAGACTTGTGGACTTTGTGGATGAGGGTAAGGGTGGGATGATATGGGAGAAGGGCATTGAAGCATGTTAATTGTCATGTGTCTAATCAATCGCCAGCCCAGGATTGATGCTCGGGACTGGTGCAGCGAGATTTCCCGGGGGGGAGGGAGGAGGGAGGGGGGACCCGGAGGGGAAGCATATGTAAACCCATGGTGATATCATGACAATGTATGGCAAAAACAATAATAAAAAAAAATAATAAAAAAAAAGAAATATCACAGTCAATCAGCTGAAAGATTACAAAGAAATCTCACTTTTTATATAGTGAAACAGTTATAACTCATTATATATACATTCTCAAAATAAATAACAGCCTTCAAGTAAAGGGATTTGACAACATCATGTCTCACATAGTTCATCCTAAATTCATTTGGTAGTTGGAGTGACCATCTGTGTTAGCTAATTGGCTTTATCCCAAAACATTTCATAGATTTGTGACAGGAGATAGTTTTGTAACTGGGAGCAAAAAAAGCTTGTACTACAGTGGGACTCCTCCCCTCCCACAGAAACAAGAGGTAAGGACTCTCTCTTCTTGACGGATTACATTTCAAAGAGATGTTTACTAGCCCTTAAGAGAGATATTTATGGGTCTTATAGCTGGCAAGGGGCTTATTTAACTTTTTTTTAAATTAGCTTTTATTTATTTATTTGTGTGTGTGTGTTGGTTTTGCCATACATTGACATGAATCCACCATGGGTATACATGTGTTCCCCTTCCAGAACACCCCTCCCACCTCCCTCCCGATTCCATCCCTCTGGGTCATCCCTGTGCACCAGCCCTGAGCAGCCTGTATAATGCATCAAACCTGGGCTGGTGATTCATTTCACATATGATAATTTACATGTTTCAATGCCGTTCTCCCATATCATCACACCCTCACCCTCTCCCATAGAGACTCAAAGACTGTTCTATACATCTGCGTCTCTTTTGCTGTCTCACATACAGGGTTATTGTTACCATCTTTCTAAATTCCATATATATGCATTAGTATGCTGTATTGTTGTTTTTCCTTCTGGCTTACTTCACTCTGGATAATAGGCTCCAGTTTCATCCATCTCAGGAGAACAGATTCAAATGTATTCTTTTTAATGGTGAGTAATATTCCATTGTGTATATGTATCACAGCTTCCTTATCTATTCATCTGCTGATGGACATCTAGGTTGCTTCCATGTCCTGGCTGTTGTAAACAGTGCTGCGATGAACACTGGGGTGCACGTGTCTCTTTCAATTCTGGTTTCCTGGGTGCGTATGCCCAGGAGTGGAATTTCTGGGTCATATGGCAGTTCTATTTCCATTTTTTTAAGGAATCTCCACCCTGTTCTCCATAGTGACTGTAGATAGAATATTGTTAAACCTCTTCTTAAAGATGGTGAGCCAGGGTGAAATGTTATGGTCTGAATTGCTCAGAATTCATACATTGAAATCCCAGTTGGCAAAGATGATGGTATTAGGAGGTGGGATCTTTGGGAAGTGCTTAAGTTATGAGGGTGGGGCATTCATAAATGAATTAATGCCCTTGGAAATGTGATCCCACAGAGTGGTAGTCCCTACCGCCATTTGAGGACATAGCAAGAAGGTCCCAGTTATGAACCAACAAGAAGGCCTGCACCATGCTAGCACCTTGGGCTTGAACTGCTAATCTATGAAGATTAAAATGCTGCTGTGCATAAGCCGACAAGTTCACACTTTATTGTACCTGAATGAAGACAAGCACCATGCAATTTCTATCTCGTTTTGTTTGTGTATAAAACACTATTGCCATGCCATATTATATATTTATTTGTTTCTTAAAAATATAATTAAGGCTTTTATTATTATTCTTTTTTTCTTCATTGTTATAAACTTATCTCTAAATCCTAGCAAAATACTAGACACAAAGTAAGACTTAATCTGTGAGTGGAAAAGGCAAAGCCTTTACAGTCTCTTCAATAGAAGGGGGAGAGTTGACAAAATTTAGCTTCTATATAAAATAATAGTTAAAACTCTCTTCAGACTTAAAGCAAAAGGAAACTCTCTTATCTTAATAAAAGTAACTACCAAAATCCCATCAGAGTCTACAGTAAATGCTTAGGAGCACTGCTTTTAAAATCAGAAACAAACAAAAATGATGCTGACAATCATCACTTCTATTCAAAATTTATCAGCCTTCACCCATAAAGAAAGAAAAAAAGCAAATAAATATTGGTCATAAAAGAGAATAAAAGAAGCAAGGGAATTCACAGCCAATTAATTAAAACTGATAACTTTAAAACTATAGCTAGGTGTTTAGATATAAAACCAAAATAAAAAATATAGTGAATTCTTATACACTAGCAGCACAAAGTAATAAAGTATAATCATAATGTAGTAATTGCATTGCCAAAATATTAAAAGCTTAACCTTCAGATAAATCTAACAAAAAAAGATACATGGAGAAAATGGCAAATCTTTATTTGATGGCACTAAGAAAGGGAAAAGTAAAGAACTTGTAGTAGGTATAGTCAATATTTTAAATAATTTTCTCCAAATTGATCCATAGAACTTAACGCCATTGGAGTCTGCATTAAACAAATATGAGCAGGTAATTCAAAGAGAAACAAGAATCAAAAGTAAGCAAAAAACAAAACAAAACAAAACCTGTATCTGGGAGATGTTAGTGTTTGTTTACCAACAAATAAAACCACAAAAGGATACCAATGTGCACTGACCACATTGAAAATAACATAAAGCAGATCCCACTGGAAGTTTTTCTGCATAAGGAACAGCTAGCCATTTCATGCATTTGTGAAAATGTCAACTGGTGCAACTACTTTGGAAAAGAAGTTGGCATTGTCTTGTAAAGCTGAAGGAATATATTGTTTGTTTAAATATGTAATATTTACATAAGTGAATGGTACAGATCAGCGACAATAAATAAGCCATAGGGAATGGCAATCCACTCCAGTATTCTTTCCTGGGGAATCCCATGGACAGAGGAGCCTGTCAGGCTACAATCTATAGAGTGGCAAAGAGTCAGAGAAGACTGAGCAACTACACCACTACTACTATGACTATCACATACACATGGCTTCCCAGATGGCTCAGTGGGTAAAGAATCTGCCTGAGATACAGGAGATATGGGTTTGATCCCTGGGTCAGGAAGATCCTCTGGAGAAGGAAATGGGAATCTACTCCATGATTCTTGACTGAAAAATACCACGGACAGAGAGCCTGGCAGACTACGGTCCAAAGTGTTGTAAAGAGTTGGGCATGACTGAGTAACTAAACACAACACAGAAGCACATAACATCTAAATAGAGACAGATCTTAAAATACTGGAAAAACAAATTTTAATAAAGTAACTATGGCTTGACACCCATAAGATGGAGTCAAACACACATACTCACAATATATGGTTTATGGAAACATAAAAATGTATGATAAAAACATAATGGTTGCAGAACATGATAAAAAGAAAAAATAGAAGAATGGTTATCATTGGCAGAAATGTATCTCACCATATTTACAAGAGAAAGAAGAGGGAAAATATGATCATATCAATAGACACGGAAAAACCATTTTATAAATTTCAAACTCCCATTCATGATGAAATCTGTCAATAAACTAGAAATAAAAGGGGAACTTTCTCAACCCAATAAAAGGCAATGATGAAAATCTAACCAAATCCTACCATTTCTATTTAACAATATTTATAGAGAATTCAACAAGTGTAATAAATCAAGAAAAAGTTAAAAGGCAAATAAATTGGAAAATGTTAAACTGTCTTATTTGCAGAGAATAAAATCATAAATATAGAAAATTCCTAAGAAACCTACATAAAAATTTTTTCCTGCAACTAATAAGTGAATGTATCTGTGTGGTTAAGATGGAAAAATTAACATATAAAAATCAATTGCATTTTATATACAAGCAACAATAATTGAAAACATAATGTAAGTAATATTATTGTCAACTACATTGGATAATTGGAACTTGCCAACTATATCTGCAAGGATTACATCATGTACTGCCTCAGCTGTTGATTTTCAATAGCCCCTGAAAAGAATTCAGGGTGCAGAGCAGAAATGAGGCACTCCGTGCTCTGGATAAAACTGGAAGGACAAGTCTTCAGACAGTTAGATATTCTCAGGAGCCGATGTTATGAGCACAATTCTTGTATCTGCTCTTATCTAGAAAAGCACTAAAATCTTCCATGATGACAATTGCTCCTTATGACTAGTAGGAGGTGCAGTTGTGTCTGACTCCTTGCAACCCCATGGACAATAGCCCTGCCAGGCTCCTCTGTCCATGGGATTCTCTAGGCAAGAATACTGGAGTGGGTTGCCATTTCCTTCTCCAGGGGATCTTCCTGACCCAGGGATTGAACCTGGGTCTCCTGCATTGTAGGCAGACTCCTTACCATCTGAGCCACAAGGGAAGCCCAGCAATAATGTTCTGTAAAAATACATGTGGTTGAATGCATGGACTCCCCCTTTACCAAAATCACATATATATTGACCTTCCGCCTATCTCTTTGGAGCAGTTTTTCAGAGTTATCTGAAACGCTGTCTCCAAGGCTGTAGTCCTCGTTTTGTCACAAATAAAACTTAGCTCCTAACTCTCCCACTGTTCATGTTTCTTTGAGTCAGTACTATTGGTAGTGCCATCAAGAAAATATAAAGCATTTAAGGATAAACTTGCTAAAAAGTAATCAAGATAGCTAAGGTATTACCAAAGGATAGACATCCAGATCAATGGGTCTGAATAGTGAGTCCAGAAATATATCCAAACATATATGGTCAACTGATTCTCATAAAATGTACTTAGGTAAATAGAGGAAATTATGGTTTTGTTGTGGTTGTTTTTAAGCAAATGATGCTGGAACCATTGGTGTGTCTGTGTTCTCAGTCATGTCCAACTCTTTGCGACCGTTATGTACTGCAAGTCACCAGGTTCCTCTGTCCATGGGTTTTCCCAGCAAGAAACATTGCAGTGGGTTGCCATTTCCTCCTCCAAGGGATCTTCCTGACCCAAGGATCAAATCCAGGTCTCCTGTGGCTTCTGCATTGGTAAGCGCATTGTTTTGTCTCCCCCCCAACCCCTCACCCCCCCACCCCCACCCCCACCCCCACCCCCGCCGCTGAGCCACCAGGGAGCCATTGATATCCACATGAAAAAATCTGAATCTCAGCATATACCTTTCATACAGTAATGAGCTCAAAATGAATGAAACACAGACTAAAAGTAAAAACTAAAATTGTAAAACTTCTAGATGCAAACATAGGAGGAAAATTTTAAAGCCTACACCATCAACAAAATTAACCGTAATAGAAAAAGTTAGACTTCATTTAAATTAAAACCTTTTCCTCTTTTGAAAAACTAAAAAGGAAGCTACAGAACAGGAGTGAATATTGACAAAAGATATATCTGATAAAGAATTATATCCAAAATAAAGAAAAAAACTTCCAAACCCACAATAAAAACACAATTAACTCTAATAAATGGGGCAAACTCTTGAAAAGAAACCCTACCAAAAAGTTTTAGAGATGGAAAAGAGCATATGAAAAGATGCTCAGTAGCCTCAGTCATCAGGGAAAAACTAATTATAAACATAATAAGATATCACAGTATACACATTAGCAAGAAAATTAAAAAGGCTGATGATGGTAAATGCTGGTGAGATAAGGGATAACTTAAATTTTCACATTATTGCTGTAGGAGTGCAAAATGATCCAGTCATTAGAAAATCATTAGGCAGTTTAGGGGTTAAATATAAATGATCATATAAACCTCAACCATTCCATTCCTAGATACCCAAGCAGAATGAAAATAGATGTTCACATGAAAACTGGTACCATAACAGCTTTATACGGATGCAATCCAAACGCTCAGCAACCAGAGGATGGATAAACACAATGTAGCCTATCTATGCGATAGAGTACTATTTTATAATAAAAAGCAGCAAGCTACTAAAACATGTAACAGCTGTTTACAGATCAGTCTCCATGGATGAAGCATGATGCTGAGTGAAAGCGGTCAGGTATAAACACTGCATGTTTTCATTCATATAAAACATAGAAAATGAAAACTAACCTCTTTTGGCAGAAGGCAGATTAGCAGTTGTCTGTAAACAGCCAGGAGTGGAGGCAAGGACAGACTTCAAAGAAGAAGAGAAAACAAGTATTATGTAAATTTATTGTTGTATGCATTTTACTCACCACACGTGCAATTAAAATGGATGTTCTTTATTGTATACATATTATACTGTAATAAACTTGACAAAAAGGGAGTCATTAAGAAAATGAAAAGGCATCCACTGACTTGTAAAAACATTTCTAACATATAAAGGTAATTATAATTTATTTATATATAAAAATTATAGAATATATAAGCATATATGTTAGAAATACATAGTACATGTATACATAATAAATATATGTATTTCTAATATACATTATATATAAACATATTATAGGAATGACATATACATATGTATACATAAATATACAATGTGATGTATAAATATATATGCACATGTGTTTATATTATTTATATTCATATATGATATAGATACATATTATAGGAATGATTTATCACATATATATACACAAAAATCCTGTATCTGAAATGTATGAAGGACACTTTTAATTCCACGATAAAAAGACAAGCTAATTTGAAAATAGAATGGACAAAAGATGTCAACAGATGAGTTACAAAGAGTATATAGGAATGAATGACCAATAAGTACAAGAAAAGATGTTCAACAGCATTGATCTTTCTGGAATACATTTTAAGATCACAGTAACTAAAATGAAACAATCAAAAATAAAACTAGTAAATTAAACTTACCCAGTGGATATGGATTAAATAAAACATTCATGCATTTCTGGTATGAATGTAACATAGTACAAATTGCTTTGGAAATGCTAAGAATTTAGACCTGTATACAACAATTTTTACATACAACTCAATAATTTCTTGTCTACTTGTACATTCAAGAGAAATAACAGCATATGTCCACATGAAGTATATGTTCATACTTGTATACAAATATTTTTAGTAGTTATATTAACAACTAAATATAATGGAAGCAACTCAACTGTCTCTCAGTGGGAGAGTGGACATGCAAATTATGGTAAACAATGCAATACTACTCAGAGCTAATCAGTAACTTTCTACATACACATGACACAACATAGATAAATCTCAAAATTATTGCTGTGCAAAAGACTCAGAGACGTCAAGTACATATATAATGCAGGATTATATTTATATGAAATTTTAGAACATTTAAGACTAATCTTTAGTGGCAGCTTGTATTGGTTATTTGGGGCATGGGGTGAGGAGAATGGTCATTGATTGCAAAAGCGCACATGGGAACATTTTGGAAGTAATGAACATGATCTTTATCTAGATTCTAGACGTATATACTTGCCAATATATACTCATGGAGGGCACAAGCGAAACCTTGTGTGCACCAGGACCCAGGAGAAAGGAGCAGTGACCCTACAAGAGACTGGCCCAGACTTGCCCGTGAGTGTCCAGGAGTCTCCGGCAGAGGCGTGGGTCGGCGGTGGCCTGCTGCAGGGTTGGGAGCACCAAGTGGAGCGGAGTGCCTGTATGGGACCTCTTGAAGGAGGTCACATTCTCTTCCTTACCTCCACCACAGTTTGGCCCCAGGTCAACTAACAGGGAGGGAACACAGTCCCGCCCACCAACAGAAAATTGGATTAAAGATTTACTGGGCATGGCCCTGCCCATCAGAACAAGACCTAATTTCCCCCTCAGTCCCTCTCTCCCATTAGGAAGCTTCCATAAGCCTCTTAACCTTCTCCATCAGAGGGCAGACACACTGAAACCCACAATCCCCAAAAGCTAGCTAACCTGATTACATGGACCACAGCCTTGTCTAACTCAATGAAACTATGAACCATGCTGTGTAGGGCCACCCAAGACGGATGGGTCATGGTGGAGAGTTCTGACAAAATGTGGTCCACTGGAGAAGGGAAGAGCAAACCACTTCAGTATTATTGCCTTGAGAACCCCATGAACAGTATGAAAAGGCAAAAAGATAGGACACTGAAAGATGGACTCCACAGGTTGGTAGGTGCCCAATATGCTACTGGAGATCAGTGGAGAAATAATTCCAGAAAGAATGAAGAGACAGAGCCAACGCAAAAACAACCCCCAGTTGTGGATGAGACGGGTGATGGAAGTCAAGTCCCATGCTGTAAAGAGCAATATTGCATAGGAACCTAAAATGTTAGGGTCCATGAATCAAGGCAAACTGGAAGTGGTCAAACAGAAGATGGCAAGAGTGAACATTGACATTTTGGGAATCAGTGAACTAAAATGGACTGGAATGGGCGAATTTAACTTAGATGACCATTATATCTATTACTATGGGCAAGAATCTCTTAGAAGAAATGGAGTAGCTATTATAGTCAACAGAAGAGTCCAAAATGCCATACTTGGATACAATCTCAAAAATGACAGAACGATCTCTGTTCGTTTCTAAGGCAAACCATTCAATATCACGGTAATCCAAGTCTATGCCCTGATCAGTAACGCTGAAGAAGCTGAAGTTGAACAGTTCTATGAAGATCTACAAGACCTTCTAGAGCTAACACCCAAAAAAGATGTCCTTTTCATTATAGGGGACTGGAATGCAAAAGTAGGAAGTCAGGAAACACCTGGAGTAACAGGCAAATTTGGCCTTGGAGTATAAAATGAAGTAGGGCAAAGGCTAATAGAGTTTTGCCAAGAGAACGCACTGGTCATAGCAAACATCCTCTTCCAACAACACAAGAGAAGACTCTACTCATGGACATCGCTGGACGGTCAGTACTAAAATCAGATTGATTATATTCTTTTTAGCCAAAGATGGAGAAGCTCTATACAGTCAGCCAAAACAATATTGGGAGCTGATTGTGGCTCAGATCATGAACTGCTTATTGCCAAATTCAGACTCAAGTTGAAGAAAGTGGGGGAAACTACTAGATCATTTAGGTATGATCTAAATCATGTCCTTTATGATTATACAGTAGAAGTGACTGTAGGGATTCAAGGGATTAGATCTTATAGACAGAGTGCCTGAAGAACTATGGATGGAGGTTCGTGACATTGTACAAGAGGCAGTGATCAAGACCATCCTCAAGAAAGAGAAATGCAAAAAGGCAAAACGGTTGTCTGAGGAGGCCTTACAAATAGTTGTGAAAAGAAGAGAATCAAAAGGCAAAGGAGAAAAAGAGAGATATACCCATTTGAATGCAGAGTTCCAAAGAACAGCTAGGAGAGATTAGAAAGTCTTCCTCAGTGATTAATGAAAAGAAATAGAGAAAAACAATAGAATGAGAAAGACTAGAGCTCTCTTCAAGAAAATTAGAGATACCAAGGGAACATTTCATGCAAAGATGGGTGCAATAAAGGACAGAAATAGTATGGACTTAACAGAAGCAGAAAATATTAAGAAGGAGTGGAAAAAGAACAGACAGAAGAATATACAGAAAAGATCTTCATGACCTACATAATCACGATGGTGCGATCACTCACCTAGAGCCAGACATCCTGGAATACAAAGCTGAGTGGGCCTTAGGAAGCATCACTGTGAACAAAGCTAGTGGAGGTAATGGAATTCCATTGAGCTATTTCAAATCGTGAAAGATGATGCTGTGAAAGTACTGCACTCAATATCCTAGCAAATTTGGAAAACTCAGCAGTGGCCACAGGACTGGAAAAGGTCAGTTTTCATTCCAATCTCAAAGAAAATCAGCGCCAAACAATGCTCAAACTATCGTACAATTGCACTCGGTTCACACACTAGCAAATTCATGCTCAAAATTCTCCAGGCCAGGCTTCAACAGTATGTGAACCATGAACTTACAGATGTTCAAGCTGGATTTAGTAAAGGCAGAGGAACCAGAGATCAAATTGCCAACATCCGTTGGATCATAAAAATCCTAAGACAGTTCCAGAAAAATATCTTCTGCTTTACTGACTATGCCAAAGCCTTTGACTGTGTGGATCATAACAAACTGTGGAAAATTCTTAATGAGAATACCAGATCACCTGACCTGCCACATGCAAAATCTGTATGCAGGTCAGGAAGCAACAGTTGGAACTGGACATTGAACAACAGACTGGTTCCAAATCAGGAAAGGAGTACATCAAGGCTGTCTACTATCAACCTGCTTATTTAATTTATATACAGAGTACATCATGACAAATGCTGGACTGGACGAAGAACAAGTTGGAAATAAGATTACTGGGAGAAATATCAACAACCTCAGATATGCAGATGACACCACACTTATGCCAGAAAGCAAAGAAGAACTAAAGAGCCTCTTGATAAAAGTGAAAGAGGAGAGTGAAAAAGTTGACTTAAAGCTCAACATTCAGAAATCTAAGATCATGGCATCTGGTCCCATCATTTCATGGGAAATAGATGGGGAAACAGCGGAAACACTGACAGAATTTAATTTTGGGGGCTTCAAAATCACTGCAGATGGTGACTGCAGCCATGAAATTAAAAGACACTGGCTCCTTGGAAGAAAAGTTACAACCAACCTAGACAGCATATTAAAAAGCAGAGACATTACTTTGCCAGCAAAGGTCCATCTAGTCAAAGCTTTGGTTTTTCCAGTAGTCATGTATGGTTGTGAGAGGTGGAGTGAAAGAAAGCTGAGCGCTGAAGAATTGATGCTTTTGGACTGTGGTGTTGGAGAAGACTCTTGAGAGGCCCTTGGACTGCGAGGAGATCCAACCAGTCAATCCTAAAGGTAATCAGTCCTGAATATTCATTGGAAGGACTGATGCTGAAGCTGAAACTACCATACTTTGGCCACCTGATGTGAAGAGCTGACTCACTTGAAGAGACCCTGATGCCAGGATTGATTGAAGGTGGGAAGAGAAGGGGACGACAGAGGATGAGATGGTTGGATAGCATCACGAACTCAATGGACATGAGTTTGAGTAAACTCTGGGAGTTGGTGATGTACAGGGAGACCTGGCGTGCTGCAGTCCATGGGTTCTCAAAGAGTCAGACACGACTGAGTGACTGAACAGAACTGAACTGATACTTGTCAAAGGATGTCAAATAATAGACTTACGATGTGTGCCCTTTATAGGGTGTGACTGCGTCTCAATAAAGTTGAGTTTAAAAAATTCAAAGTGGGGTTACCATAGGGCATCCAGAGGACTGGTAGTAATGATATTTCACTTACCAGGTAATATGATGTGTGTGCAGCACAAGGACATTTTTTTAAATTCTATTTTAAGCCTTCTATATGTATACAATATGTGAGTGTTAATTATGAAGAACATGGAAGATGTGGGGAACTGTCTGGACCCAGGAAACAGAATTTTGGTGAATAAGATGTTTAAACTCTGCCTCCTCTTAATATAACTCAGCTCATCTAACTCCACGGTACCAATGGTTTGGAATGGTGATAGATCCTGTTTTGTCCCAAGAAAGCTTCAGTTCTCCTGGGCACAGAAGCTGGTGTTCATAGGAAGCAGGGGTATTATATGGGGATTCAAATTAAAAGCAGTTAAATCAAGTGAGGACAGTTCTATCAAATTCACAAAAGTATAACTCTCCTGAAAGTTTGAACTTTCCAGGTGGCTCTAGTGGTAAAGAACCCACCAGTCAATGCAGGGGATATGACAGACATGGGTTTGGTCCCTGGGTCCGGAAGGTCCCCTGGAGGAGGGCATGACAACCTACTCCAGTATTCTTGAGCCTGGAGAATCCCACAGACAGAGGAGTCTGGAGGGCTGTGGTCCATGGGATCACAAAGAGTCAGACACGGTAGATCAACTTATCATACATATATGTATGTAAAGAACCTTGTAAGTCACAGAGAGAAAACTAATGCCAAGAAGATAGAAAAAAAAATCATGAAGAAAATATTCATAAAACAGACTCAAAGAGCTAAGAAACAAAAACATTTATTATAAGTAATTAATGAATTGCAAATAAAATAAAAGTCAGTTTTTCTGCCTAATCAGTCAGAGTGCATTTAGAATGACACTAAGCAATGAAGTTAAGAATAAAAAAAATTATACATTTTTTCTGGAAAGTACTTTGTTAAAATATATTAATAATTTAAAATTTTTCATGTGTCCTGTTCAAGCAATTGATATTGTGGAATATTTCCTAAGGAGATAGTAAGAAGTGTGAATAAAGGTTTATTTGCTTTTGAGTCTAACTTGCATGTTATACACTTTAAAAAATATTGGATATATTTGAAGGAAATGTTTGGGGAGATGAGAAGAGGGCTAGGTGGGGATGAACAAAGATTTTCAAAAAGGGCTCCCCCTTTGCAGGTTAATATTCAAAAAGAAATGGAGAATATATATTTATGAAGACATTTTCAAGCATGATTTATATTTAATCATTAGAGAAAGCTTACATGTTCATCAGAAAAATAAATTATGCTTATGCAGTCATATAGCAAACCCATAAAGTAAAATTAAAAAGGATCAACTGATTGAGAAAATGTAATATACTGCAAATGTAGTATAAGAAATTTGAAAAAATATATAGATATTTATACATGTCTGAGAAAAAGATAAACATCTTGAGCGTAAAAATCAACAGATTTGTACAAAATAGGAACAAAATAAGATATTTAGAAAATGATAAATGTATGTAAAATGTATATGTATAAATTCAACAGATGTTTATTAAATGAATAAAATATGATGTTTATAAATGATAAATATGCATATATATGCATTATGCATGTATGCATGTGTTTATGAATAAGTTCAATCCTATTTGTAATCAAAGAGATACAAATTAAAATAAAATACAAATATTGCCTTTTAACTTGGAAAAGTTTAAGAAGAGAAGAGAAATCATATTGTTGAGATGCATATGACTAGATCTTCTTACATCCCACTAGTGTGAGAGAGCTCTGCTTTTCCTTTTAAAACAATCTGGCAGTATGCATCAAAATATGAGACTGAATAATTTCATATTTAGAAACTAACCTTAGAAAAAGGCATGAGAAAATTGGCGAAACAACTGTTTATTCCATCACTGTTTATAATAAAATATTTAAAATATTCTAAATGCCAACAATAAGCTATTAGTTAAATTCTTGACAAAAGGCCATGAGGCTACTTAGCTATTTAAAATGATTATGGTGGAGAATGTTTAATGGTTTTGAAAACTTTTCATGGTATTGTTAAATTATAAACAATGTATGCCCAGTAATCTGAAATTATATCTATCTGTCTATCTCCGGGGTTGCTTGGTGGCTCAAACAGTAAAGAATCTGTCTGCAATGCCACAGACCCAGGTTCAATCCCTGGATCAGGAAGATTCCCAGGAAAAGGGAATGGCTACCCACTTTGGCATTCTTGCCTGGAGAATTCCATAGACAGAGGAGCCTGGAGGGTTATAATCCATGGGATCACAAAGAGTTGGACATGACTGAATGATGAACACTTCCACTTTCATATACATCCACACATATACATTACCTATATGCATTCATATTTGACAGGAAGAATTATAATAAATAACTTACTGATACATTAATAATAAATAATATAATTTTAAGAAATTACCAGTCCTATGTGACAGAAATAAAATATTTTATTCTATTTATAACAGTATTTTTGAAATTTTCTACATTAAATATGTGTAAACAATAGAATAATAAAATATATTTTATAACTTTAAAGGGTTGTTTCTTCCTTCATTTATTCAGTTATTCATAAACACATTTAGCAATTATTATTGAACAGCTGCAAACCTTTTATTAGGTACCAATAGCACTGAGTAAAATTCCTTCTTTTGTGGAGCTTCCATATTATTATTATGGAAATAATTCAAGTATAGGGAAGCTCTGCAAGATAATACAGAAATTTCCAACATTTTAAACACTATGGCCATACAAGGTAAGAACTGACTTGGAACCCTTGAGAACTTGTAACGGGGATACAAATTAGGCTAAGATACTCAGAGGATGTTTTCCTGAGGCTGAAGGTTAAAGGCTGAGGGTGGGTTAACTAAGCAAACAGGTAGAGAAAGAAGACTTAAGAGAGAGGAACCATCATTTGCAACAGCCCCTCTTGGCAGGAGGAAGCCTGGTCCATTAGCAAACTTACAAAAATGTTATGATTGAGTCTGGAGCATTGAGAGCCATGGAGCTATTTGCAGAATGAGAGTGTTTCTTAAGAGCAATCAGAAGCCATTGGGGATTTTTATCGTAATGCTGCTGTCAAAGGCTCTTTGGGAGAGGAGGCAGTATATACTTGGTCCTGTCTTAGGAACCTCAGAGCATCATGGTGAGAAATGAGTATCTGGAGTCTTCCAAGAACCATTTCTTGTAGAGATCTCTTAATCCTTTGCCTAAGCCCCCTAACACCATGAATAATCCCATTTTCCCATAAAACGTCTTTTATTTCAGATCCCTGCTCAGCTGATACAAAACAACTACCTAGAAGTCTGATTTCTCAGTCTAACTAGATGGTTCCTGCTAACCAACATGGAGTAATTTCCACCCCAGTTCCCAGTGAACTTGCTTGAAATTGTGTTTTTGTTCTGGCCCAGAGTGGAAATTAAAATAACGATACCTGTAATCATCTACTGTTGCTCATCTCCTCTCTGTTCTGATCAGCTTGTTATTATTATTTTTATTTTTGCAGAAACGTGTTATATAAATATTCATGGCACATCGCAGATGTTTTCACAGCACTTAGAACCCTGTGAGGTGGGTGGATTTATAATGCCACTTTTCAGTGAGGAAACAGACTCAGAGATGTAAAAGAAATTGCTGAAGTACAAACCTGGGGAAGGTAGGCTTCTGCAGTGAAAACCTCTTCCAGTACAACACACCCTTTCTCAGTATGAGTCAAGTTGCTGTTATTCAGTCGCTAAGTTTTGTCCAACTCTTTGCATCCTGTGAACTACCACACACCACGCTTCCCTGTCCTTCACTATCTCTTGGAGTTTGCTCAAACTCATGTCCACTGAGTCGGTGATGCCATCCAACCATCTCATCCTCTGTGGTCCCCTTCTCCCCCTGCCCTCAATCTTTCCCAGCATCAGGATCTTTCCCAATGAGTCAGCTCTTCACATCAGGTGGCCAAAGTATTGGACCTTCAGCTTCAGTAACAATCCTTCCAATGAATATTCAGGACTGATTTCCTTTATGATGGACTGGCTTTATCTCCTTGCTGTCCAAGCCCTCTCTCATTCTCTCCAGAAAAGGGCTTTGTTCACTATGAAGTCCTAGATTGCTGCGGCTACATCTGTGTAATTCACTCTGCACAATAGTTATCAGAGCATGTGCTTTTTTAGGTGCCTGAAATGCCTCTGAATGATGTGATATTTTTCCTATGATTGTGGAAGACCAATCTGACATGAGAAAGCTTGGGAGACACTAGTTCCCTGAGGAGCAGTTGGGCTTTCTGACACTGAGTGACTAAGAAATGACATGAAGTCAGTTGAAATTGCTACCGTAGTTAAAATGTCCTTTTAAGTAATTATATGGAAAATAGATTTCTCACCATCAAGAAGCTTCCACAGTTGATGGGATAGCAACGAACAATGGTTGATTAAGTTCAAAAAGTAAGTTTAGGTCTCATGGGTATAAAGTTACTAGGGACCTGATGCTATGAACATGTCATCAAATTCCTCATGTGGTAATTTAATGCCATTGAAATTAGAAAGAAGAAGTCATGACAATAGCTAATATACACTGAGTACTAACTAATGGGACTCCTAAGTGCATCTCTTCAACATTTTATTTAATCTGTACAAGAAGCTTACAGCTCTAATAAATCCCATTATTACTATTTCACAAGCAAAAACTGTTTTAGAAAGATTTTGAAGTTCACCGAAGGTCACACAACAAGAAAGTTGTAATTCTAACTTGTCTGATCCAAATTCTTTGCTTAATCACTCAGCTATTCTGTTTACTCAAATTATAATGAAAGGGACAGATGACTACTCCAGAAAGCTGGTTCTTTTTATTGAGACACTACATCTACCATTATCGAGGGGGAAAAAAAAGAATCAGGGAAATTATTTGCAGGATTGTGCAAAATTTAGTTTTAAGGGAATGAAGAGAATTAGAATTTCAATATATTCGTATAGAATACAAGTGAGAAGCTTTTGTAAATCAGCATACTTGCATTAGCAAGAACAGGACACTTTTTTTTCCTATAGGGAAAGGGGAAGAAGCATATGCTAATGTTTGGTTATCATGGAATCAATGAAATGCAAATGAGCCTAATGGCACATGTCCTAAAGCTCCATGTTTCCATGCATAAAACAAGGATATACATGGACAATAACGTGATAAAGCAAAAGTACAGTGGACAAAACTCCCTATTTCAAATCAGTGCGTGCATGCATGCTCAGGCGTGTCTGACTCTTTGCAACCCCATGGACTGAAGCCCACCAGCTTCCTCTGTCCATGGGATTTTCCAGGCAAGAATTCTGGAATGGGTTTCCATTTTCTACTTCGGGGGAGCTTCCTGACCCAGGAATCTGTGCCTCTTGTATCTCCTGCATTGGCAAGTGAATTCTTTACCATTGGAGCCACCTGGGAAGCATTTAATAATGTAAATTAAAATGCTTTAATTAAAATAAGCATCTTTATTTCTGACAGACCATTAATCACCTAAGCCTAGTTGACTCTAAGGCTAGCTCTGGAACTACACCAAAAGAAATGTCACTATTTAGTGGGAGTGCCAGATTTTCACCTTTTCACCAGGTCATATGCCAAGTCAGCCAATTTCAAGGATGCCAACTATCGCACCTGTGAAACTGCTTTCCTCTTCTCTCCTCAGCATGACAGAGTTGATAAGTAGAGTTCATACAATGATAATCATCTATCAATAGCAGCTTTATGATATACTGTGCAAAGAAGGATTCTGAGGCCTTATCCTAGATGAATAGAAAGCTATTATGATCAGCTAGTGCAATTGGCCAGGGTGCAAAGGGAAAAGACTGGCAAGTTTCTAGATATTTGTCATCTCTGAATTAAAAGATGTAAGTTTAACTTTTGCAGATTTAAGAAACTTCCATGATTTTGCAACCAAATTAAATGAATAATATTTGACTGGGTTCTTGTTTTTAAAAACTATCTGAAAAAGATATTTGGGAAGAAGTAAGGAAATTTGACATGGACTGGCTATTAAATGATTTTAGGGAATTGTTAACGTCATGTGGAAAGTGGTATTAAGGCTATATGTTTTAAAATTAAAATATTTTTAAAAATTTTTAAGCATTTTAAAATACTTTTAAATAAGTATTAAGGTATTTAAAAATGTTTTTTAAAAAATATTCTTCACTTCAAAAACAAATGCATGCTAAAGTGTTTAGAAATAAATTGTCATGGTGCTTGTGATTTACATTTAAATACTTTACCAAAATAAATAGCAAATATGACAAAAACAAATAAAAAAAGATGGAGGTTTAATAACCTAAGTAAGTTAGGAAGATAAGAAGACTATATATTTTACTTTCTTAGTAGCATTAGATGCTGGGAAGCCAATAATTTTTTTTCCATTTATTTTTTCTTTTTCCTTTTTAACTATTCCAGGAGCTTAGTCAGTTATTTTTGTTTTTTGGTTTTTTTTGGCTTGAGCCTATTCAGTTCAAAAACACAGACCTCTCCCCCACTTCCACACACCTGGTTTAGTAAGAATAGTGTTAAGTGAGGCAGGATCCAGCGTTTATGTCAAATGGTGAAGTTGATTCCTCTTAACAGGGTTTTAACTTGACTGCAGGTGACCTTGGAAACAATTTGCCTAAGAAAATCTTTTCATTGTTATTGCTGTCTTGTTGTAGGAAAGCAGTCCTTCTCATGCTGGTATTCCTAGAATCCCAATGGTGAGTCTCAATAGAGGGATCTGGGACTTCCCTGGTGGCCCAGTGATTAAGACTCTGAGCTTCCAATGCAGGGGGCGCAGGTTTGATCCCTTGATCAGGGAACTAAGATCCCACATGCCTCGTGCCACAGCCAAAAAATTAAAAAAAAAAATAGTAAGGTTCAGATCCATATCAGATGAAGTCCATAATAGCAAAGGCAAACAGGATGGGTTTGCTTAAATGAGGAGCATCTCCAGCCAAACTCAAATGGCCCTGTATTTCCAGTGAAGAGGTCAGAGGCTGGATTCCAAGGAAATGATAAGCTTAATTTGATCTTTGATGTCTTTTAGGATGGGAGCAGGAAGGGAGGAAGGGTTTTTATTCAATGAGATGAAGAATGAGAGTGTGTCCTAGAGCGTAGACAGCAAAACGTTGGAACTGAGAGGTAAGGAAAAGTATGTTCACATTTCAAGGGAAAAAAAAAAGCTCCATTATGGTCCCCTGGCCTGGCCTCACAGATGATGGAAGTCACCCATTTCTTCTTCTGTCTTCTTCTCCCTTTTCTCTTGGTTTTTTTTTTTTTCTTCTTTCTATTCCTTTTTACCTTCCTACTTTTTGCCCCCTCCTTTCTCCTTATTTACTCATATTACATCCATCATGCCTTGGTTCTCATGGGATATAATACTGACATTTCTCATATAAAATGCTGGTCTTTATTCTTGCCCAGCCTGGCTTGATTTCCTGCCTGTTCCAGTAAATAAAACTACAACACATAAATGGAAAATTGAGAATCCTTGTATTTTTGTATCATGAACTTCAAGAGGGCAAAATAATTGGTCTCCTGGGTCCTTTTTGGAGGGGTTATGTTAGAATATACTCGATTTTCCAGAATTAAGGGTTTTTTCAACACAGAATCATGTCAAACCCTTAAAATGAATGTGACAAAACAGTTTACTTTCTAACCTCTCCTTGAAAAGCTTAAGAAAATTCTCCTATATGCCATTATAGCCACCTTGTATTTATAACTGCTTCCCTGCACTTCCGCTCCAGCGGGGGTCATTCATTCCATTCCATGACGCCTTTTATCCCCTGTGTACTTAAATATTGTCTTTCACATCACCCTGCTACTTTATATCCATGGAAAGTGCCTTGATTTATAACTTAATCATTTCCTACTGGGTTATTGACACCGTCTGTTCTCTATGTGTCAGAAATCATATTCTGTATCTTTGGGGCCATTCTTGATTGAATTATTTGTTATCTTTTTCTAAATCCTAACAAATATGATTATAATACTAGTAGTCTAAATAAACAGATCTTTTTTCCAATTAACACAGATATAATCAGTCAAATTTATTTAAAATGACCTTTTCCTTATATTTTGGTTACCTCCAATCTAGGGAGCAACTCTTAAACCAAAATTGAGGGACCTTTGCAAGACTTCAAGTAACATGGGATTTTTAAAGTAGGAAAGGGCTGACTCTTAGTTGGTTCTCTGGTCTAAGTGGGGTGGGGAAGGGGGTTGAGGTGGGATTTGAAGATAGGAACGTGTTTCTTCCTAAAAGTTATGGCATTTAGAGTGCCTTGTCTATTAAATTCTGTTAGCAGGGATTCTTTGGTTATAAGTGACAGAAAGTAAACCCAAACTAGTTTAAGTATAAAAGTTTTATTGAAAAAAAAAAAAAAAACACCTGAAAAGCCTACAGAGTCAAGGTGGAGATAAACCACAAAGCCACAGGATATCAATTAGAGGGATGGTAGACCTGGGATATGAAACCATAAGTTCTTATTTCTGCCCACTGACATCATTCTTTAGTCAAATCTTTCCCAGGCTGATCCTTAGCTCTCACACAAACCATCTTCACCGAGGAGGATAGGAACCAGAAAAGACCCTGATTCTTGCTTTGGTCATATTTCTGTCATGAGACTAGGAGATGGCAGGGGAAAAAAATATAATTACTTGCCTTCACCAGAACTACATGGCTAAAAATGAGGACAAATAAGTTCCCTAACACAAAATGAAAGCAACCATTGTCAACCTGCTAAACCATCTACATTAATCAAGTTGTAACAGTGGCCCGTGTTCATTAGATGATTTATCGTAAAATGCTTACACATTCAGGATCCCAGGGACTTACTATGAATAGAACAGTCATTTTTAAGTAGGGATAATTTTCCCTCGGAGGACATCTGGCAATGTCTGGAGATATTTCTGGCTACCACAATTGGGGGATAAAGGGAAGGGGACAGATGTGTACTGATACTCAGTAGGTGGAGGTACAAATGTTTCTAAATGTTCTACAATGCACAGAATAATCCCCTGCAATGAAGGGTCATCCTGCCCCAAATGGCAGTGGTGCTGAGGTTAAGAAACCCTGGAATAAAGGTTAAGAGCCTGGTTTAAATGTTTGTTTTTTTATCCCGCTGCTACTAGCTCTGAACTTAACCTCTCTGGGCATATCTTTTCTCAACTGTAAAATTAATATAATGATACTGAGTCTTCCAAGTTGTTTGAAGTAACATACATACACACACGTGCATACACACTCATCTGCACACACAATACGTTTTCTGGCTCAGATATTCCATTAGCTTGATTGATTGCAAACACGGCTTTCTCATCTTAAATTGTTATGATGTTTTTTTACCCTTAAATCACTCATAACTATTTCTGCAAGATCTCTTATTCCTGACTTTAGAGGTAAGAACTCTGAGCCCTTTCACTGGGAAGCTATCGTCTTCAGAGAACATTGTTCAGAAAAATCATTGAACAGTAATTTAATGAGGAGAGTGGTAAGTCAAAAAGGACTAACGACAGAGACTTGGCACTCTGACTCTAACCTATATAGTACACTGATTCTCCACTAACTCCCCATGATATGAAAATGCACAGATAAACAGTGAGGTGGAGGCTTTTTCCAAATCTTTAATCCAAATTCCAAATCCTCTGGTACCTAACATTTGTCATGTATGTTTCTGATTAATGGAACTCCTTGCTATAACCTTATAGTATGCATGTATTCAAAATGGTAGATTATTTCTAATTCATCTAGTATACTGGATTATGTGCCCATCTACAGTATTCTTGCCTAGTAAACCCCATGGACAGAGGAGCCCGGCAGGCTACAGTTATGGGGTTGCAGAGTCAGATACAACTAAGCATGAGCATGAGAGAGAGATAGGAAACTTCTCATTGGTCAGAGGACAGTATTATACTCAAAGAGCACATGTATAAAATGAATTAATGAGTCAGTGAATGAGTAAATGAATAAATGCTACAATAGTTATTTCAATTAAAATGTTTCTAAACTTGGTATTGGGTCATCTTACAAGCATGTGAATGAAATGAGGATTCTGCAACCTGGAGATCACCATACTAAAGTGAAGTAAGTCAGACAAAGACAAATATCATGTGATATTGCTGATACATGAAATCTAAAAACAAAGGATACACTTGAGCTTATTAAAAAAAAAAACAGAAATAGACTCATAGACATAGAAAACAAACACAGTTACCAAAGGGGAAGGGTAGAGAGGTAATTTAGGAATTTGGTATTAAAATGCATACACTGCTGTATATGAAATAGTTAACCAACAAGGGCCTGCTGTATAGCACAAGTAATTCTACTCAATATCTTAAAATAATCTTTAATGGAAAAGAATCTAAAAAATATGATATATATGTATGTATGTGTTAAAAGATGATTGCTCATTGGAAGAAAACCTATAACAAACCTAGACAGAATATTAAAAAGCAGACACATCATTTTGCCAACAATGGTCTGTCTAGTAGTCAAAGCTCTGGCTTTTCCAGTAGCCATGTACAGATGTGACAGCTGGACCACAAAGAAGGCTGAGTGCCGAAGAATTTATGCTTTTGAATTGTGATGTTGGAGAAGAAAGACTCTTGAGAGTCCCTGGGACAGCAAGGAGATCAAATCAGTCAATCCTAAAGGAAATCAACTCTGAATATTCACTGGAAGGACTGATACCAAGGCTGAAGCTCCAGTACTTTGGCCACCTGATATGAAGAGCTGACTCGTTGCAAAAGATGATGCTGGGAAAGATTGAAGATGGGAAGAGAAGAGGGCAGCAGAAGATAAGATGGTTGGATGGCATCACTGACTCAATGGACATGAGTTTGAGCAAGCTCTGGGAGATGGTGAAGGACAGGGAAGCCTGGCATCTGCAGTTCATAAACTAAACGATAACTATATAAATATAAATATATATATATATATGGGCTTCCCTGGTGTCTCAGGACTAAAGAATCTACCTGCAAATGCAGGAGACATAAGTTAGATCCCTGGGTTGGGAAGATTCCCTGGAGAAGGAAATGGCAATCCACTTCAGTATTCTTGCCTGAGAAAGCCCATGGACAGAGGAGCCTGGCAGGCTATAGTCCATAGGGTTGTAAAAGAGTTGCCCATGACTTAGCAACTAAACAACAACAAAAGCAATATATACATAGATAGATAGATAGATAGATAGATCATTTTGCTGTATACCTGAAACTAACAAAATATTGCAAACCAGCTATATTCCAATAAAAATTGAAAAAATATAATGTGTCAATATGACCATATTGCATATATTCTATTAAATACCTTTTATTTCTCACAAATAAATTGTTTTAAGTCCTAAACAGGTGAGAGTTAATCTTTGCTCTGGTTTTGTGGTGCCTCCTGCTATCCCCATGTTTCATAATACATAACCAACCTAGTTATTTTGATTCTAATTCAATCCTAATATGTGTTAATTCAAATTGGCCACCCATTCAAGGTTTACATGATACTTTAACATTTTTTTCTCTCTAAAATTGTTCAGTCAGTTCAGTTCAGTCGCTCAGTTGTGTCTGACTCCTTGCGACACCATGAACCGTAGCATGACAGGCCTCTCTGTCCATCACCAACTCCCAGAGTCCACCCAAACCCATGGCCATCGAGTCAGTGATGCCATCCAGCCATTTCATCCTCTGTCATCTACTTCTCCTCCTGTCCCCAATCTTTCCCAGCATCAGGGTCTTTTCCAATGAGTCAGCTCTTCGCATCAGGTGGCCAAAGTATTGGAGTTTCAGCTTCAACATCAGCCCTTCCAATGAACACCCAGTGCTCAACTTTAAAAATATAAATGTCATGAACCTTGGTGTCCATTCTAGTTCGTTTTCCAATCTTTATGCAGAAAGGGGTAGAATTTGTGTATTTTGGAAAGAATGTCTCCTAAAATAGTCTTCCTCAATTTTTTTTTTTTTTTTTTTGTAAACAGGACTCAACTGGGGCTCCTGTATATGATGCAAGAGTTTGATTAATAGCTCTGAGGCAGGGCCAGAGTTCTGCATTTCTAACAAGCTTAATGGGTGGAGGGGGCCATGCTGCTGTTCTAAGAAGCATACTTGGAATACCAAGGTCCTAAATAGGCTGGCCACAAAATATGTTTTGTAAATATCTGTGGATTTTCATGGGAAAAGCTTATCTTGAGATATGAGTCGTATTTTCAATGGTATGTTCTCCACAATTTGAAGTATGTTTATTCTCCATCATTGTTTTGCAAAGTGAATTTATGAAATGAAAGTTCCAAGAACTGCTAATAAGGATTCTTAAAAGAAGTGCTTTGTGGTCAAAAGTAAAGAGTGCTAAGTAAACAAAGTAAAAGATTTCTTTATTTTTGGAATCTTAGATGTGCCAGTATGCCTCAAAAATCTGTAGGCATGAGGGGCATTATGCAGTTTTTCCCGTCTCCTGAGTGCTAAGTCACTTCAGTCATGTCTGACTCTGTGACCCTATGCCCAACAGGCTCCTCTGTCCATGGGATTCATCAAGCAAGAATACTGGAGTGGGTTGCCATGCCTTCCTCCAGGGAATCTTTCTGACCCAGGGATCCAACATGCATCTCTTATGTCTCCTGCACTGGCAGGCAGGTTCTTTAACAACATTCATTTCTAATGTCTTCTGCATTGGCAGGCAGATTCTTTACAACTAGCGCCACCTGGGAAGCCCTTTCCCAAGTCTAATTGGTTACATACACAAAGAAAGTGTCCTTCATGGAGGATCATTTTAGAATACTGTTCCAGAGAACACACAAATCCAAGTCTTTTCACCTAAAACCTTCTCCCTGACTCTTACCCTAGTCCAGCCAAAGCTAAAATGTTTTGTATCTATATACACCTGTTTATAGGCTTCCCTGGTGGCTCATACAGTAAAGCGTCTGTCTGCAGTGCGAGAGGCCTGGGTTCGATCCCTGGGTTGGGAAGATCCCCTGGAGAAGGAAATGGCAATCCACCAGTCTGCTGTCTGGAAAATCCCATGGACAGAGGAGCCTAGTAGGCTACAGCCCATGGAATCGCAAAGAGTCGGACACGACTAAGCGACTTTACTTTTACTTACTTTCACACCTGTTTATAAACCTGGGTGTTACTTTTCTTTCTTTTCAAACACTGTGAAGTTGTTTGGTCGTCTGTTCCTGGGATAATTGAATTTGAAAACTGAATTTGCAACTTGTAATAGAAAATGGTGTGTCTTCCCTGGTGGCTCAGTGGTAAAGAATCTGCCTGCAACACAGGAAAATCAGGAGAGGCGGGTTAAATCCCTGGGTTGGGAAGATCCCTTAGAAGAGGAAATGGCAACCCACTCCAGTATTCTTGCCTGAAAAAGCTCATGGACAAAGGAGCCTGGTGGGCTACAGTCCATAAAGTCGCAAAGAGCTGGACATGACTGAGGCTCTTTGCCTCAGAAAAGGTAACATCATCTGACTGCAAGTAAGGACTCACCAACACATCACAAAAGGTTTATTCGGTGTTTCATGGGGATAAATGAATCACATGATGGATTCATCCTCACTTCCAGGCTTTCTGTAAGTTTGGCATCAGATCTTTCTTGGTGGCCATGATTCTTGTGCTGCTTCTGCTGCTGTCTCTAGGAACACTGAGTAGAGATCTTGGTCTCCATAGTGATAGAGCTCTGTTGGTCAAGAATCCTATCATAAAGTTGCAGCATGGGTGCTCATTGGCTCCATTTTGTTTCTGAGAGAGAAAAGGCAATTCAGACTCTTGGTGGATTACAAGTACTTTCACAGAGGTCATGGCAATGACCCGCTCATTGTCAAACCCTACTCGAACCTGAACTGTACCCTATGGAAACAAAGCATTTCCTAAGAGAGAGGTGAATTGGGGTTCATTTCAGTCAGAGAATTCATACTTGTAAATGGTACAGCATTGCCTACTATTTATAGATCTGAGTTGGAAAATAATATAAGGAAAGAGAAGTTCCAAAACAGAGTGACAACAAATTTGAGTGGATATGAGATTTAGAAGAGAAGCCTGAATAGAAGAAAAAAAAAAAAAAACACAAACAGGAGACATCAACTAGAGTCTTGTGTCTGTATCTACTTATTGAATAAGGAGATATTAGCTCAGACTGTGGATAGCAAGATAAACAGTACTCTGTTTTTTTCTTATTTTGTTTTCGATACAAAATAAAAAAATTAAAGAAGTTGGAGGTCTCCTGTTGAAATATCTTTTAAAATATTTCAAAATATTATCCATGATCCACTGTATATTTTCCCCAAACCTTAAAAGAGTTTTTGTTATCTTTAGAGATGACACAATTAAAGTGGAACTAATCCCATTTCCCCTGAATAAGATAAATGAATAGAGCAATAAAGATCCAGTGTGGCTGTGTAAACATCTAATCAATGACCCACTGGTTAAGTTCTCTGGAAATAGAGACTGGGGAGAGACCCAGATAAGAATAATGTGCATCATTATTTTGGCTTTGGAAGAGAAAGATAAGGCTGGTGAAAGGATGTTAAAGCAAATAAGAACAGAGAGGAATGGGTTGAGGTGAGAAAAAGAAGGGAAGAGTGAAGAGAAAGAGAAGAAGAGAGGGAAAGCTCATTAATAAACAGGGAAGTAAAATAGCATTGACTTATTCATTATCTGTAATGTAGAAACTAAATTTCAATTTATCCTAGCCTAAAAGTCACACAATTTTAATTCATCCTAGCCTAAAAGTCACGCAACAAAATAGAAAAAGGCTTTGAGTGCATGTGTTGTAATAATGATCTTACAAGCAAATCTCTTCAAAACAAGAAAAGGCAAACCCACACGTCATCAGTTTATATCAAGGCAGGTGGAAATTCTGTTAGTAAAACCAGAGAACATCCTGCCTTCCTGCAAGGACAATTTTATAGGGGGAAGAATGCAGATGGAAGGCCATCATTGGAGGTTATGAATGGCCTTTCAGCCAATAAAAAAATGGCCTTTTTTATTTCAATAGATAGATTAATTTTATCCCTTTGTTGTTGTTCAACCACTAAGCCATCTCCAACTCTGCAGCTCTATGAACTGCAGCATGCCAGGCTTCCCTGTCTTTTACCATCTCCTGGAGTTTGCTCAAACTCATGTCCATTTAGTCGGTGATGCCATCCAACCATTTTGTCCTCTGTTGTTCCCTTCTCCTCCTGCCTTCAACCTTTCCCAGAATCAGGATCTTTTCCAATGAGTCAGCCCATCACATCAGGTGGCCAAAGTATTGGAGTTTCAGTTTCAGCAACAGTCCTTCCAATGAATATTCAGGAATATTCAATGAATAATGTGATATTTAGGATTGACTGGTTTGATCTCCTTACTGTCCAAGAGACTGTCAAGAGTCTTCTCCAGCACAGTTCGAAAGCATGAATTCTTTGGTGCTCAGCCTTCTTTATGGTCCAGCTCTCATATCTATACATGACTACTGGAAAAATAGCTTTGACTGTCTGGGCCTTTGTTGGCAAAGTGATGTCTCTGCATTTTAATATGCTGTCTAGGTTTTTCATAGCTTTCCTTCCATTAGACATTAAAAATATATTGAATCAATATGACAGAACCAATAATGCTTTCTTATTTTTAACAGCACATTTATATTTATAGAAATATAAATTTTAATGTTTGATGTCAAGTACTAATATCTATTAAAATGTTGCCACCTTTTATTCAGGACTCCTTTTTTTAAGTTGTAGATTTATATAAGCATGTAATTAAAATCCCATATCATCTCACTGCCTTGCTTCTCTCCGCAGAAAGGTAAGAAATTTCCCTTATGAAGTTCTATATATTGAATACATTTGTTGGCAACTATATACAATATATATTACTGTTTTGAAGGTTTTAACATCTTACTCTAAGTATCACTTTGCAACTTGCTTTCTCTTCTTGGTATTATATGTTTGAGGTTTATTCATGGTGATAATTTTAGATCCAGTTATTTCATTTTATTTATTTATTTTTTTATTTCATTTTAACAGATACATAGTACTGAATGACGTGAAGTCCCTTGGTCCTGTCCGATTCTTTGCAACCCCATGAACTGTAGCCTAATAGGCTCCTCCATCCATGGGATTTTCCAGGCAAGAGTACCGGAGTGGGTTGCCATTTCTTTCTCCAGGAGATCTTCTCAACCCAGGGATTGAACCCGGGTCTCCCGTATTGTAGGCAGACACTTTACCATCTGAGCCACCAGGGAAGTCAGTACTGAATGATGTATAAAGTTTATTTCTCTTGATGATGGAGAGTGAAACTGTTTGCATATTTTTGCAATGACAGACTGTGCCAAAGTAAATATACTTTTAAATATCTTCTTAAATATATGTCTGAAGTGTTGCTTTATAGAAATGAAAATACTGGTTAATGTTTCTGTACTGCTTTAATTTTATATTCAAATCTTCACATAATTTTTTTAAACAACCGGGGATTTATTTTTGTGTAGAAGGCAGATAGCTATGTGATTTATCATTTTCTATAAATTTCTAATTGTTGCAGTATTCTCTATTAAATTTTCCCCATTAACTTGTAATAGCACTTCTATATATCCTAAAAGCCTCTGCAGGTTGGTCTGATTCTTCTTTCCTCTTTGTAATGATAATTAATTTGCTTGTCCACACCTATGCTAGTATTAAATGGTTTTAATTATTTCCCAGGTTGTGCTCGTGGTAAAGAATCCCCCAGTTCAGGAGACTTAAGAGACTCGGGTTTGATCCCTGAGTTGGAAAGATCCCCTGGAGGAGGGCATGACAACCCACTCCAGTATTCTTGCCTGGAGAATCCCAAGGACAGAGGAGCCTGGCAGGCTACAGTCTTGGGGTTACAAAGAGTTGGTCACAACTGTAGAGACTTAGTACAGTACTACAGTACAGTGATGCTCAACCAGGGTGATTTCTCCCCCTCAGGGAACATTTGGCAATGTTTGGAGACATTGTTGGTTGTCATTACCACTGAAGCAGAAGCCAAGGATACTGCTAAACATTCTATAATGCATAGGACACTTTGCCCCCAACAAGGAATTATCTGGTCCAAAATGTTACAAGTATCAATGTTGAAAAATCCTGATGTAACATAAGTTGAGAGATTGAGCATTATACATATTTGACATCTTAACTATCCATCACTCCATTGCCTTTTAACCTTTTCACTGTTTTCAGAAGTATATTGGGTGCTTGTTTTTTTATTTCTTTATATGAATTTTAGGAATGGATTCTTAAATCCTAAGAAAAACCCTTTTGACATTTAACAGTAATTAAGTTTGCTTTTAACTTTTGGAATAATATGGTAAGAATTGACCGTTTTATTATATTGATTCTTCCAATTTTCTATGGTATAGATCTATGCTTATTTTGGTCTTTGTAAAAGCCCTTTAGTTAAATTTTATATTTTTACTCAGAAAGATCATTCATAGTTTTGTTAAATATATTACAAGATCATTACCTGATTTATTTTTGCTGTTTCATATGTAATCTTTGTTTCTCCCCTGTGCTGTACAATAGGTCCTTGTTGATTTTCCATTTTGAATATAATAGTGTATACATGACTATCCCAAACTCCCAAACTATCCTTCCCACCCCCAGCAACCATAAGATGTAATCTTGCTAATCGCATAAATTATTGTTGTTGCTGATCTATAGGGCTCTGATTATTTTCAATTATTATTTTATATTAGATACTAATCTAATATTCCTGCTGAGCTTATTCATCCTTCTAAATAATTTTCTGTAGAGATTTCATCTATCATCTGAAAATAACAAGGAGCTTTGAACTTTTTTCAGTCATTACATATTATAAATAATCTTGTTCGTCAAGGCTGTATATTGTCATCTTGCTTATTTAACTTATATGCAGAGTACATTATGTGAAATGCCAGGATGGATGACTCTTAAGTTGGAATCAGGATTGCTGGGAGAAATATCAATAACCTCAGATACGCAGATGAAACCTCTCTAATGGCAGAAAGCAAAGAGGAACTAAAGAGCCTCTTGACAGTGAAAGAAGAGAATGGAAAAGCTGCCTTAAAACTTAGCATTCAAAAAACTAAGGTCATGGCATCCGGCCCCATCACTTCATGGCAGATAGATGGGAAGAAGTGGAAACAGTAACAGATTTTATCTTCTTGGGCTTCAGAATCACTGTGAACGGTTACTGTAGCTGTGAAATTAAAAGACGCTTGCTCCTTGGAAGAAAAGCTATGACCAACTTAGATACTATGACCAAAAGATAAGACCAACCAGCATATTACAAAACAAAGACATTACTTTGCCAACAAATGTCCATACAGTCAAAGCTATGGTTTTTCCAGTAGTCATGTATGGATGTATGAGTATTGAAATGGGTTGCCATGCCTTCCTCCAAACCTGTGTGCCCTGCCTCTCGCCAGTAAAGTGGATTATTACTGCTAAGCCACTGGGGAAGCCTTCCATATTTATATATACAATGCTATTTAAGTACATGTGTACTTGATTTTATTTCAAATAATAGACTATTTTCTAAAACCATGACCTCTCACTTCCACCATAAATACATGAAGGTGCCTGTTACTCCACAGCCACAATAACATCTATATTGTTGAATTTAAAATTTTTTACTTTTTTCGTCATGGTGGTGGGGGGTAAGGCTTGGGATTCCATTTCAATATATTAAAAATATAATCTAATGGATTTTTAAATTTTCCTCTTCAGAATCTGGTGTTTAATATATTTTGAAAATTAATCCATTTGATCAAGTTTTATGGATTTAATCATGTATATTTCATCATACCTTTTCAACACTTTTAAAACATCTATTAATTTATCAGTATACCTACCTTACATTCAGTGTTTATTTTCATCTTTCTTTTTCTTCATCATATTTCTCAGAGTTTTGTCTATAGTGTCCTTTTAGAAACTAGTCTTTAGTTTTATGTTCAAATCGGTTTTTACTTTTTCTCATTGTTTTTTATCAATTATTTCTGCTGCTTTATTTAGGTTTACTAACTTCTATTTCTCACTCCTTGAACTGAATTTTTAGTTCCTTTGTTTCTGACTAGTACTTTGTTTTCTGATAAGTGTAATTGGGCTTCTGTTAGAATTGTAGGTTTCACTTTAAATGCTGTTTTGTTAGCAAGCTATCTGTTTTCACATGTAGGATTTTCATTTGATTATGTGATTCAGTTTTAAGTATTTACTGATTTTTCTTAGCTTTCCTGGTGGCTCAGTGGTAAAACACCTACCTGTCAAACAGGAGACATGGGTTCAGTCCCTGGGTCTGTCAGGGACCCAGAGAAGGAAATGGGAACCACTTCAGTATTCTTGCCTGAAAAATACCACGGACAGAGGAGCCTGGATGGCTATAGTCCATGGGGCTCACAAAAGAGCTGAACATGAATTGGCAACTAAACAACAATTTTTCTTAGAATTTTAAAACATTTTAATTACAATGGATATTTAATAAAATTGATTTTTAACCTTAGATATATGTGATATTAAAGCTTCCTCTCATTTTAGTAAACTTTTTACCAAAATAAATATATTTATAAAATTTGCATGAATCTTAAGGTAAAAATAGTAATAGGATTGTGGGGTTTATAATATATGTAGCAATAAAATGTATGACAGCAAAAGCACAAAGACCAGTAGAGGAAAATTTATAGTATATTTTTGTATGAGTTTTCTATTACACGAGAAGTAATTTTAGTAGGGTTTAGACTCTGATAAATTAAACATATGTAAATAAAGATGTATAAACCCTAATAAACCCTAAAAAAGCCTCTGATATACTAACAAGAATAAGTACTATGCTGATATTAGTTAATTAGTGAGTAAATAAAGATATAATAAAAACACAATATTCAATTAATACATAAAAGTGAGACAAACAGGGAAAGTGGAACAAAGAACATAATGAGAGAAGTAGAAAAAAAGGAGCAAGATGGTAAACACAATCATATAAATGATCATATTAAGTGTAAATCATCTAAAAATTCTACTAAAAAGGCAGAAATTGTTAAATTAACAACACATCAAGAACTTACTATAGATGGCGTGCAAGAAACACACTTTAAAGAAGCAAATGGGTTAAAAGTAAAATGGTAGGAAAAGATGTATCACACTCATAACAGCCAAAAGAAATCAAAAGTTGTATATTTTTAATATCTAAGTAAATTTCAAAGTAAATAGTGTTAGTGAAAATAATGAGCATCATTTCATGATGGTTACAGCCCATAAAAAGGGCATGCACATTCCAAACTCCCATGCACATAATGACAGAGTTTCAAGTATAAGAAGCCAGAATCGATAGACCTGCAAGGAGCAATAACAAAAATTGCCCCAATAATAAGTGCAAGGCTGGCTAAATGTCCACAGTTTTCACTATCTTCAGGTCAATTTATATGATATCATTTGCATTTCAGAAGTTCCCTTTGTGCCTCTTCTCAGTAAATTATTTTCCCCAAAGTAATCACTTTTCTGAATTCTAATCCTACCAATACATTGTACTTTATTTTAAAATGATTCTAAATAGGTTAATATGGTCCATTGTGTTTGCCTGCTTTCACTCAACATTATATTTGTGAGATTAATTCTACATATGATGCCATGTCTAGTTGCATTTTGTTCATTTTCATCGTTGAATATTATTCCATTGAACTATCACACAAAAGTGTATTTACATATTCTTCTTTTGATGACTATTACATTTGTTTTTTGGAAACATTACATTTTGTTTTAGAAACTTTGCTGTCATGAGAATCCTCATACTTGACATTTGAGAAACATGAATTAGTTTGTCTTGAGTATAATAACAAAAGGTAGGCTAGCTATCTGGAGGAGGGCATGGGAACCCACTCAGTATTCCCGCCTGGAGAATCCCCGTGGACAAAGGAGCCTGGAGGGCTACAGGGCTACAGTCCAGGGGGTCGCAAAGTGCTGGACACGACTGAGTGACTAAGCACAGCACAGACTAGCTATGTCACAGGTATACAGATATGTATCTTTAGTAAATACTGCCAAAAACGCTACCAAAGTGGTTGTGCCAATGAAATACTTCCACTAATTCCTATCCTCACAACACTCAGCATCCGAGTCACAAGTGGGTAGAGGCAACTAGGGTTGAAAACTTAAGAAAGTGTTCACTCTCATTGAGTTCTATACTCTAATCTATTGCATGAACCTAAGAGGGTTTCTCCTTAAGATTTTGATGCCTAGAGCACAAAATGGAAGGAGTCACTCACCTTCAGATTTGTGCAGACGGCACTGATCATATATAAAAGGACGCGCTTCCTTAAAATGTGCACCTTAGACGTCTCACTCACCTCTCTCTCAGCCTGCTTGACGTTTGATTTTCATTTGTTCAGTGCCTGTGCAGCACTCTTGTGTTATAGTTTTATTTACATTTCCCTGATGATTAATGACGTCGAGTACATTTTCATATGTTTATATACCATGTTGATGTACTCTTTTGTGAACTATCTGTTCAAGTCTTTTTTCCTAATTTAAACTTAATTAGCTTTCTCCTGTTATTAATTATTTGTAGTTATTTTTAGATATTCTGCCTGGGTCATTTGTTGTTGTGGTTTTTTCTATTGTAGATATCTTCCCTTACTCAGACTTTTTATTCTTGAATAGTTTCCTCTAATAAACACAACTTCTAAATTTTAATTGAGATTAATTTATTAATATTTTTCCTTTCTTGGTTACTGTTTTTCTGTCCTACTACAAGGTCACTAATGCACTCCTTTTCCTTTTAAAAACTTTATTGTTTTGCGTTTCAAATGTAGATCTACAATTTACTGGGAACTGATGTTAGCGCTTAATGTGAGATAAGGTCAACATTTTTTGTATATGGGTATCAGTTAACTAAGCATCACTTATTAAAATTATCATCCTTTCCCTATTAACTATAGTGCCATCTTGTCTCATATGAGATAAACTTACGACTATGATCTCTCTAATGTGTGGTCTGTTTTTAAAAGCTCTATATGAATTTCTATGACATTGTAATGTCTTGCTTTCTGGTTTTGCAATTTCTTTTTTTTTTTTTTAATTTTTTAATTGTTTTTGCCATACATTGTCATGATATCACCATGGGTTTACATATGCTTCCCCTCCGGAACCCCCCTCCCTCTTCCCCCCCCC
>ML663013.1:6757834-6769151 GCA_007570785.1 Antilocapra americana | reverse complement strand
CTGTCTTTTCACCTTGCTTATAGTTTCCTTTGTTGTGCAAAAGCTTTTAATTTTAATTAGGTCCCATTTGTTTATTCGTGTTTTTATTTCCAGTATTCTGGGAGGTGGGTCATGGAGTTTCCCGCTTTGGGTTATGGCAGAGAGTGTTTTGCCTATTTATCCTCTAGGAGTTTTATAGTTTCTGGTCTTATGCTTAGATCTTTGATCCATTTTGAGTTTATCTTTGTGTATGGTGTTAGAAAGTGATCTAGTTTCATTCTTTTACAAGTGGCTTTTGCAATTTCTTTAACTCTATTTTTCCTCAAGATTGTTTTGAATATTCTTGTCTCTCTTTATTTCCATATACATTTGAAAACATAAACTTTCTTCACTCTTTCCTAATACAAAAAAATCCATATAATAAATTATGAATCTTTTCTAATTGGGAATGCATTTAATCCAAAATCAATTTGGAGAGAAGTAATACCTATATAAAGAAAAAAAATGAAGTCACTCAGTCGTGTCTAACTCTTTGCAACCCCAGGACTGTAGCCTACTAGGCTCCTCTGTCCGTGGGATTTTCCAGGTAAGAATACTGGACTGGGTTGACATTTCCTTCTCCAGGAGACCTTCCTGACTCAGGGATTGAACCCAGGTCTCCCACATTGCAGACAGATGCTTCACTGTCTGAGCCACCAGGGAAGCCCATTATTATGATTTATAAACATAATGTGACTCCATTTATTTAATTCTTTAAAATTTTTCCATACTTTTGTAGGTTTCAGAGTAGGAGTCTTGAAATCTTTTATTAGAGTTATTATTAAGGATTTGATGTTTAGCAGCCAGCATAAAAAGTATCATTATTCAAATTTTATTTCGTTTTCATTTGTTACTGGTACAGAGAAATACAACTGATGTTTTATAAGACCCTTGTATCAAGCAACTTTGATACATTTACTTATTAGTTTTAATACTTTGTAGATTTTCTGAATTACAATTATGTAATTGCAAACAATTATGTCAACTGTAAATAAAATTGTAATTTCTACCTCCAATCCTTACACTTTGAATTCCTTTCCCTTGACCTCATTGCATTGGCAAGTAACTTCAGTAGTGATGATAGTAAGTCTCCTTTGCTGAACCAGTCTCTGAGGCAGAAGCTTTTAAGATTTTACTATTAAGTATATTTCCTACAGATCTTTTTTAGATAGTGCTTAACACAGATTATAGTTTGTTTACTTGTTCTATCACTTATTCAGTAAAATGTACTAATAATCTCCTACCACATTGTATATTTTTCTATTTTTTTAGTTCTTACAAATTTGTTTTATGTATTTCAAAGCAGTATTTTTATAGAAGTTTAATATGATATAGGTGGATTAACCCTTTTGTTATTGTGTAAGCCACTTCTTTTGTTTCTAGCAAAACTTTTCTCTTAAACTGTAATATATTAATATAGACTTTCCAGGTGCCACTAGTGTTTAAGAATCTGCCTGCCAATGAAGGAGATGCAAGAGACACAGGTTTAATACCTGGGTTGACAAGATTCCCTGGAGAAGGAAATGGCAACTCACTCCAGTATTCTTGCCAGAGGAGCTTGGCAGGCTACAGTCCATGGATCTGCAATGAGTTGGACATGACTGAGCAACTGAGCACACACACAACTATTAATATATTTAAGCCAACTTTCTTTTAGTTCAGTTCAGTTTAGTCACTCAGTCATGTCTGACTCTTTGCAACTACATGGACTGCAGCACACCAGGCTTCCCTGTCCATCACCAACACCCATAGCTTGCTCAAATTCATGTCCATCAAGTTGGTGATGCCACTCAACCATCTCATCCTCTGTCATCCCCTTTTACTCCTGCCTTCAATTTTTCCCAGCATCGTGGTCTTTTCCAATAACTCTGTTCTTCATATCAGGTGGCCAAAATATTAGGAGTTTCAGCTTCAGCATCAATCCTTCCAGTGAATATTCAGGACTGCTCTCCTTTGGGATGGACTGTTTGGATCTCCTTGCAGTCCAAGAGACTCTCAAGAGTCTTCTCCAACACCACAGTTTAAAAGCATCATTTCTTCAGTGCTCAGCTTTCTTTATGGTCCAACCATCACATCCATACCTGACTACTATAAAAACCATAGCTTTGACCAGATGGGCCTTTGGTGGCAAAGTAATGTCTCTGCTTTTCAATATGCTGTCTAGGTTGGTCATAGCTTTTCTTCTAAGGAGCAAGCATCTTTTAATTTCATGGCTGCAATCACCATCTGCAGTGATTTTGGAGCTCTAAAAAATAAAGTCTCTCACTGTTTCCAATGTTTCCCAGTCTATTTGCCATGAAGTAAAAGGACTGGATGCCATGATCTTAGTTTTCTGAATGTTGAGTTTTAAGCCAACTTTTTCAGTCTCCTCTTTCACTTTTATCAAGAAGCTCTTAAGTTCTTCTTCACTTTCTGCCATAAGGGTGGTATCATCTGCGTATCTGAGGTTATTGGTGTTTCTCCCAGCAATCTTGATTCCAGCTTGTGCCTCGTCAAGCCTGGCATTTCTCATGATGTACTCTGCATATAAGTTAAATAAGTGGGTGACAATATACAGCCTTGACATATTTCTTTCCCAATTTGGAACCAATCCATTGTTCCATGTCCAATTCAAACTGTTCCTTCTTGACCTGCATACAGATTTCCCAGGAGGCAGGTCAGGTGGTCTGGTATTCTCATCTCTTTAAGAATTTTTGACAGTTTGTTATGATCCACACAATCAAAGGCTTTGGCATAGTCAATAAAGCAGAAGTAGATGCTTTTCTGGACTCTCTTGCTTTTTCTATGATCCAATGGATGTTGACAATTTGATTTCTGGCTCCTTTGACTTTTCTAAATCCAGCTTGAAAATCTGAAAGTTCACGGTTCACATACTGTTGAAGCCTGGCTTGGAGAATTTTGAGCATTATTTTGCTATTGTGTGAGATGAGTGCAATTGTGTGGTAGCTTGAACATTCTTTGGCATTGCCTTTCCTTGGGACTGGAATGAAAACTAACTTTTTCCAGTACTGTGGCCACTGCTGAGTTTTCCAAATTTGCTGGCATATTGAGTGCAGCACCCTAAGAGCATCATCTTTTAGGATTTGAAATAGCTTAACTGTAATTCCATCACCTTTACTAGTTTTCTTCGTAGTGCTGCTTCCTAAGGCTCACTTGACTTCGCATTCCCAGGATGTCTGACACAAGGTGAGTGATCACATCATCATGGTTATCTGGGTCATGAAGATCTTTTTGTATATTTCTTCTGTATATTCTTGCCACTTCTTAACATCTACAGCTTCTGTTAGGTCCATACTATTTTTGTCCTTTATTGTACCCATCTTTGCATGAAATGTTCCCTTGGTATCTCTAATTTTCTTGAAGAGAGCTCTAGTCTTTCCCATTCTATTGTTTTCTTCCTTTTCTTTGCACTGATGACTGAGGAAGGCTTTCTAATCTCACGTTGCTATTCTTTGGAACTCTGCATTCAAATGGGTATATCCTTCCTTTCCTCCTTTGCCTTTAGCTTCTCTTCTCTTTTTAGCTATATGTAAGGCATCCTTAGACAAACATTTTGCCTTTTTGCATTTCTCTTTCTTGGGCATGGTCTTGATCACTGCTTCCTGTACAATGTCTCAAACTTCCGTCCATAGTTTCTCAGGCACTCTGTCTATCAGATCTAATCCCTTGAATCTATTTGTCACTTCCACTGTATAATCATCAAGGATTTGATTTAGGTCATTTCTGAATGGTCTAGTGATTTTCCCTACTTTCTCCAATTTAAGTTTGAATTTTGCAATAAGGTGATCATGATCTGAGCCATAGTCAACTATAGTCTTCTTTTTGCTGACTGTATAGAGCTTCTCAATCTTTGACTTCAAATAATATAATCAGTCTGATTTTGGTATTGACCATCTGGTGATTTCCTTGTGTAGAGTCTTCTCTGTGTTGTTGGAAAAGGGTGTTTGCTATGACCTGTGTGTTCTCTTGGCAAAACTTTGTTAGCCTTTGTCCTGATTCATTTTGTACTGCAAAGCCAAATTTCCCTGTTACTCCAGGTATCTCTTGACCTCCTACTTTTTCATTCCACCCCTCTATAATGAAGAGGACATCTTTTTGGGGTATAAGTTCTAGAAGGTCTTGTAGGTCTTCATAGAATCATTCAGCTTCAGCTTTTTCAGGATTACTGGTTGGGGCATGGGCTTGGATTACTGTGATATTGAATAGTTTGCCTTGGAAACAGAGATCATTCTGTCGTTTATAAGATTGCACCCAAGTACTTCATTTCGGACTCTTTTGTTTACTATGAGGGCTACTCCATTTCGTCTAAGGGATTCTTGCACATAGTAGTGAATATAATGGTCATCTGAGTTAAATTTGCCCATTCCAGTCCATTTTAATTCACTAATTCCTAAAATGTCAATGGTCACTCTTTCAGTTAGTTCTTGGCATATTGTTTTTCATGCTCTCACATTTAAAATGCATGTCTGGTAAGCAGCATGTGTTTCTTTTTTCTTTAATCCAATTTTATTATTTTTTGTATTTTTATTTTGGAGTATTTGGACCATTTATTGCACTACCACAATCATTACAATTTAGTGAACAGCTAGTATATGATTTATTTTTATTTTAGTTTCTCTTGCTTTATATTCCTCTTTTTTCTCCTTGTTTTATAATTCTATGTTAACTGCTAGACATCATTATAATAAATTTTAGAAATTAGGTCCAGCCTATCTTTCTCCATTGTAGGTTTCTCCTCTATTAAGCATAGTAGCAGCAGATAAAATTATTTCAATCAGAACAGGAGCTTTTAAAATTCTGGGTTGCAAGTATTATGAGTCTTTTTTATTGTATATTTCACCCACAATTGGTGTTTAACTTTCTAGGCCTTAGGGTGTCAGACTAGGTGTTAATGTGTCAGTCCATGTCAGATTCTTTGTGACCCGAAGAACTGTATCCCATGAGGCTTCTATGTCCATGGGATTTTTCTGGCAATAATACTGGAGTGGGTTGCCATTTCCTTCTCCCAGGGATCTTCCTGGCACAGGGGCTGAGCCTGAATCTCCTGTGAATCCTGCATTGCAGGCAGATTCTTGACTGCTGAGCCACTGGAAGAAGCCTCTGCTACAATCTACTCTGTCATAAAGGGAAACATAATTCTTGTTGCTATTATCTTTTTATTTTTTAATTTAATAAAATTATCTTCTATTATTTCTATGCTTTTGATCTCTTGAAAATCATCACCTGTTGGAAATTTTACAAGATTTTTGATAGTTTTTGTTCTCTCCATTTTTTTTTTTAATCAGTGAGTTTAGGCTGATCAGTTCAGTTCAGTTCAGTCATTCAGTCATGTCCAGCTCTTTGTGATCCCATGGACTGCAGCATGCCGGGCTTCAGAGGTGAGCAAACCTTTCTTTCTTATCAAAGTACAACTGACACACAATGTTACATTAGTTTCAGGTGTACAACATAGTGATTCAACATTTATACATATATATATATATATATGCATACATATATTCATAAAGGAGCAGGCATATCAGGGTGTGGGCTGTATAATACCTGTTGCAACTATTAAACTCTGCTATTGTAGCATAATAGAAGCTGTTTGTTGCTATTCACTAGCTAAGTCATGTCTGACTCTTTGCAACCCCATGGACTGCAGTCCACCAGACTCATCTGTTCATGGCATTCTCCAGGCAAGAATACTGGAGTGGGTTGCTATGCCCTCCTCCAGGGGATATTCCCAACCCAGGGATTGAACCCGTGTCTCTTATGTCTCCTGCATTGAAAGGCAGGATCTTTACTGCCAGCACCACATGGGAAGAACAACTTGACAAATTATGTCTTTTTAAAATTAGGAAATCAAATGAGAAATGTAAGACTAATTTGCCCTAATTCATTCAACTGCTAACTGGGGAAGCTGAGATTTGAACCATGGTGCTAAGTCAAGATTTATACACTTCTGTCTATTGCATCCACATTTCTTTGCTTCATGTTGTAAAACAAAATCTGATTTTATTTGCTTACTATTGGCAAATGAAAAGACAACAAAATATCAAAAATACATAAATTAATAGAAAAACTTCCCTGGAATTAGATCACAAAGTCCTCTCCCTTCCCACCTGAATCCGTGGTCAGATAACCATTTTAAATGTCATCTGCAAATTATAGGGTCTCAGAACAACAAAAACTATTAAGTACCTGACATAAAGTCTACTGAGAATAATTTATGAAATACTTGCTATAAATTTCAAAGGAATACTAAATAATAAACATCAACAATATAAATTGAGGCCAGGTCTCTGAGACTAGGTTGTCAGATTTCAAGATGAGAAATTATGCAGATATGAGTGACTGTCCTTTAATTCTGTGATTATTCAAAGCAATTATTTAAATATGAAATTAAGTGTCTGCTCTACCTCAAAAATATACATAATCAACAGGAGTCAGGAAGCTTTATATGCATTAGAATAAACATCAGGAAACATATATTAGGGATTTATCCCATAACTCTTTTCCATCACTCACAAATTTCGCATTTAACTTCCAAAGAATCAACAACGGCAGATCTTTATGTTTCCAGCCAATTAATTAAATATTCCTGGCTATATCTGAGCCCTGACAGGAAGTAATGCTCACAAACCCAAATGAGAAGATGCACATTTTTGAGTCATAAGCAGAGAGTGTACAAAGGCTAAATTAGGGGATCTCCCCCACCCAGGGATCGAACTGGCATCTCCTCCATCTCCTGCACTGCAGGCAAGTTCTTTAAAGCTGAGCCATCAAGGAAGCCAAACTAATGCTTAATTCCTTTCAACCACCCACACACTCTTTATGAACACCTCCTAAGATACATTAATAATGACAGCAAGTTTACTATAAATGAATAGAAGGCTTGTGACCCTGTGTTTTTGTTTATGGGGGAAAAATGAAGCTAATACTTCAAACTATATAAAATAGAACTGGAGTAAATTCTACCAGGAAATAAACTAAAATCTTAAATGTTACATCCTTCAGACACAATCAAGCCTTCAAATTATATGACTAGAGTTTGAATTTTTATTAAATTCACTGTTTAAATTTTCTGGTGATCAGGCAAGACCCAATCTGCTAAATACATCAGTAGTACATATGAAGTTTCAAGACAAATTTTCCAGAGACCCCCTCTAACCCAATAGTAGACCCTCAGCGCTGTCTGTAATAAAATTTCAGGTCACAACCGTGAGCTAGGAGGTTGCCAAGAATCTACCTTTGAAAGAAATTTGGACTCAGTGTTGAGAGACGGAAACTATATTCCCACCTTACCTCCAAACCTCTTTTTGACTTTGGGCAATTAAGTTAATCTTTCAGAAATTCCAAATCTGAAACTGTAAAATGAGAATTACAATACCTGTCTGCTGTCGAGTAGATCAAATCAGATAATGCACATGAAAGCACTTTAAAGTAAAAGTGCTATACGTTTGGGAAGAATTATTATTCTTTGACTCTGAGCTGCCCTTCAGCTGAATCCACTAGTTAAAAACCTTGGTCAAGTCCAAAAGTAACTTTTTAAAGACTTTTTACAGGACTCCCTAAGCTGCTGACTAATAAGAATGAATCAAGCTAGAAAATATGATTAAGTAAAGGAAAGGTACACACACACCACACACACACATCATTCTGCCATTTGGCATTTCAAGTTAAACAATGTTAATAAGCTGTAAAAATCTGCACTATGTTTTCCTCCACCCTATGGATAGAAATAAAATTTTAACCTTTCTCACATCTTAACGTATTGTGAACTCTTTCCGTGGTATCAAATGTTTTATTTATAACTTCATTTATCAACTGTGCATTAAATCATCATTTTATGAGAATTAGAATACCTGTCTACTTGTTTATTAGCATCAAACGTTTTTACTTTTACATTATGAATATGGATGCGACACATTTCATGATTTTTACAGAAATTCCATGACACCATATATCCCTGTTTTCCCAGGATATGATTGGTTAACACTTGTTGCCCTACTGTATTTAGAGCACAGCCTTTCACTCACAAAAGTATCCAAGTTTGGCAAATACATTATACTGTCATTCTATCTTGGTGATCCATAATGATTGCCCTTATAGCAACTCCTGAAGGCAGAACTAAGTGAAAGATAATGATTAACTAAACTTGTTTTCTAAGTAATGTGAAATACATATATTCATCTCTGAAAGTGAAGTCATTAAAAATATTCTAGTTCTAATAAATGCTGGAGAGGGTGTGGAGAAAAGGGAACCCTCTTACATTGTTGGTAAGAGTGCAAATTGACAAAGCCACTATGGAGAACAGTATGGAGATTCCTTAAAAATAACTAGGAATAAAACTAACATATGACCCAGTAATCCCACTACTGGACCTATACACTTAGGAAACCATAATCAAAAGATATACATGGACCCCAATGTTCACTGCAGCAGCATTTACAATGGCTAGGACGTGGACGCAACCTAGATGTCCACTGACAGATGAATGGATGAAGAACTGGTATATATACACAATGGAATATCACTCGGCCATGAAAAAGAACACATTTGAGTCAGTTCTAATGAGGTGGCTGAACCTAGAGCCTATTACACAGAGTGAAGTAAATCAGAGAGAGAAAGACAAATGTTATATATTAACACATATATATGGAATCTAGAAAGATGGTACTGATGAACCTATATGTAAGGCAGCAATGGAGAGGCAGACACAGAAAACGGGCTTGTGAACACGGAGGCAGGGGGTTGCGGAGGAAAGGGTGGGAAGAATTGAAAGAGTGGCACTGAAACATAACCATTACCATGAGCAAAATTAGATGGCCAGTAGAAATCTGCTGTATGAGGCAGGCGATTAAAATCTGATGCTCTGTGACCTCTAGAGATGGGGTGGGGTGGGGTGGGAGGTGGGAGAGAGGTTCAAGAGGGAGGGGACATGTGTATACCTACAGCTGATTTATGTTTATATTTGGCAGAAACCAACACAATATTGTAAAACAATTATCCCCCACTTAAAAATGAATAATGAAAAAAATAAAAAGCAAAAGTTAGACAAAAAATATTCTGCTCCTGTCTGTACGTACTACATGTTCTTATAATATTTCAAATATTGTATTTCTGTCCCTTCCTATTCCATTCCTCCCATGAATTCTATATATCCTCAAAATTGCTAAAAGCCAGAACAAAAAGGAGTCCAGCCTAATGATATCTTGGAATGCATCTTTTCATCATCAAAAACAATTTTGAGTTAGTCCCTTGACTCTTAACCTAGAATTTGCTTTCTCTGCACATGTTGATCCTTCAAACTGAAACATACTTGCCCTGACTATTTCGAGAAGACATTTTTTGTGGGTTTTTGTGTTTTTGTTATTAAAGTTTAATTGATTTACAATAGTGTGTTAGTTTCTGGAGTACAGTAAAGTAATCCAGTTTTATACATATATATATATATATATATATATATATATATATATAAAATATGTAGTACATGCATATATATAATAGATATTAATTTCAGATTATTTTAATTATAGTTTATTATAAGACATTGAATATAGTTCCCTGTGAGATATGGTAAGATCTTTTTATAAGATCTACCTTATGCATAGGAGTTTGTATCTGCAGATCCCAAACTCCTAATTTATCCCTCCCTTTTCCCCTTTCGCCTTTGGTAAACTTAAGTTTGTTTCCTATGATGGTGAGTCTGTTTCTGTTTGGTAAATAAACTCATGTGTATCACTTTTTAGTTTTCACATGTTATTGTATGATATTTGTCTTCCTCTGCCTGAATTAGTATGACGGTCTCTAGGTTCATCTATATTCTGCAAATGACATTGTTTATTTCTTTTAAATGGCTGAGTAATATTTCATTGTATTATCATATCTTCTTTAGCCATTCCTCTGTTGATAGACACTTAGCACTGCTTTGAACATTGGGGTGCTTGTATCTTTTCAAATAATAATTTTCTTTAGATTTATGCCTAGAAGGGGGATTGGAGGATTACATGGTAACTCTATTTTTAGTTTTTAAAGGAACCTCAGCACTATCTCCATAGTCGCTATACCAATTTACGTTCCCACCAACAGTGTGGGTGGGGTTCCCTTTTCAAGAAGCTAGACAAAAATGTTTCTTCCACTCCTCTTCCATGCTGATCTTGAAGACTGTGTTTCAGACATGTAACTTGGGAAAGAAAGGAGGTTGTTTCATCTGTATCTTACCTGAATTGAATGAGAAATAATCCTTTAGTCTGTTAAGTCATGGAGATTTGAAGGTTGGTATGCTTCAACAGCAAAACTTACTTATCTTAATTAAAATGAATATCAGTTCCAAAAATAGGGTATCACATGACAGAAGCTTGATGTATGTGGCATTGGTATAGGGCATAAACTGTAAGCAATGAAGAACATGGTTCAGCAGGCTGAAAAGATGATCCATGCTTAACAATGAAAACATTGAGAACAGAACATTTTCTGTAGTTTGCAATGCTAGGGAATTTTTTTTTTTTTAAATAACTGTTACTAGTGATATATTAGCTACTACTGTGAATTCAGGAGGGCGGTTATAAGAAAGAGAGATGAGCTGAATAAATTAACCTGTGTCCAAGCAGAAATGAGTTGGAATGAAACAGAAAGAGTATGGAAATTTGGAGCCTTGTAGGGTTGGAAAACTGTTTCCGAAGCTCAAACTGTAAGAGAAGAAATTGGAAAAGACTTTGAATGACAAATGTCCAGACTAACCTTGTAGAGGAATAAAGTGATTCAGGGCAAAGATCAGATGGAATCTAAGAGCTTTAAGGTAATTTTAATTAAGTTGAGAGAGAGGTATGAGAGCAAAAATAAGTAGGCTAATGACTCTAATATATAATATCTCTGAAGCTATCAAGGCCTGATTACTAGCACATGGAGCTGAATGAAAGTCAATGAATTGGAATCCAGCTACATTTTCAAAGGAATGAATCTAAGAAGACTCAAGTTTGCAACATGTCTCTGCCTGAAACCTGAGACAATTTTAGGAAGGCTGATGAACCCCTCCTACAGCGGAGGAGGGAATAGAGAGGAAATGGACAAATGAAACTTTCTAGAGAGCACCCGCAAGGCTTGACTAGAATCCACCAGGGGTTAAAAACCTTCACAGTTTTCAAGCAGAATCACTATGATCAGTATCTGCTGCCTCCCTCACCTTCCTTTTTCCAAGTGGGAGTGTTCACTATTGTCATCTTATTCTGGTTACACCATTGTGTACTGAGGGAGAGAGGAGTGAGTGAGTGTGTGTGTGTGTGTGTGTGTGTGTGTGTGTGTGTGTGTGTGTGTG
>ML663013.1:6572833-6757824 GCA_007570785.1 Antilocapra americana | reverse complement strand
GTGTGTGTGTGTGTGTGTGTGTGTGTGTGTGTGTGTGTGTGTGTGTGTGGAACAAGAGAAGCCACCACAATGAGAAACCCGAGTACCACACCTAAAGAATAGCCCCCACTTTAGCACAACCAGAGAAAGGTCCACCAAGCATCAAAGATCCAGCACAGCCAATAAATAAACAAAGGTTTAAAAGAAATGCTGCACCTCCATTGGCATCAAAATTCAGCCTGAAGCCACATTCGGTCGGCTTCCCTCATTGTTGTGGGATTCAGTATTCCCAACTCAGGCAAGAGTAAAGGCTCCCCAGGTGGTGCTAGGGGTAAAGAACCCACCTGCAGGATGCAGGAGACATAAGAAATGTGGGTTCGACCCCTGGATCAGGAAGATCCCCTGGAGGGCATGGCAGTCCACTCCAGTGTTCTTTCCTGGAGAATGCCATGGACAGAGGAATCTGGTGGGCTACAGTCCATGGGGGTCACACGGAGTCAGACATGACTGAAGTGACTTAGCAGGCAAAGCACTGAGGCAGCACTTCTGTGGGGAGGCACTATACTAGGCTTGAGGGGAGAAATTTGTTCCTAGAAAGGCTATGTAGAAATGTAAACAGGAGAATGTGGAAACATCGGACGTGGCAAGAAGCAAGAGCCAGCTGGAGAGAGAGAGAAGTGTAAGGGATGGCATGAGCAGCATGAGAACTCCAGAATAATGCTGGAGTTCCTCTTTTGCCTGAAAATGACTCATGCCCTGAGGTCCTGAGAGAAGAGAGGGTTTTTTTTTAATTTGTCTTTGTTTTGTTTTATTGCAGTTCCCCAGAAAAATGAAACCAAATTAGTGTAGAAGCTCAGTCTTCTTTTGTCAGTAAGATCATCTAAACCATTTTCCTAGATTCCACATATATGTGTTAATAAGCAATATTTCTTTTTCTCTTTCCGACTTACTTCATTCTGTATGACAGACTTATTGGCAAAGCAGAAATAAAGACACAGTGGTAAAGAACTAGTGTATGGGCACGAAGAGGGGAAAGGGGTTGGGATGAATTGGGATTGACATATATACACTATGATGTATGAAATAGATAAGTAATGAGCACCTGGGCTTCCCAGGTGGTGCTAGTGGTAAAGAACCCTCCTGCCAATGCAGGAGACTAAGAGACTCAGGTTCAGTCCCTGGGTCGGGAAGATCCCCTGGAGGAGGGCATGGCAAGCCACTCCAGTCTTCTTGCCTGGAGAGCCCCATGGACAGAGGAGGCCCTACAGTCCATGGGACTGCAAAGAGTCAGACAAGACTGAAGCGATGTAGCACGCCCACAAGGAGAACCTAACATATAGCATAGGAACTCTGCTCAGTGTTCTGTGATGACCTGAAGGAGAAATAAATGCAAAAAATAAGAGAAGATATTTGTATAGGTATGGCTGAGTCACTTTCTGTACAGTAGAAGCTAACTCAACAGCAACTGTACAATGAAGACTTTTTGTAAAATCCTTTTTTTTTTAAAAAAAAAAAAAAAAGATCAGTCTTCCTTCTTGGATCTGTTAATCTCTACCAGGACGGAGTCTGCTTTTATATACCCTGACCTAAGCAGCCAGAGTATACCTAAAAGACTGTGATGCTTCAACTTTGATCTCTACCCATTCAGAGAACGCTACCAACTGCTTCAAGACTTCACATCTGCTTTGTCCGAATCCCCACAAAGTGTTAATTACTTGGGTCAAGCTCAATTTGGTTGTACATCTTAGACTAGGTGCTTGCAACTGCTGAATCTCCCTCCAGTGATAAAGAACAGTTTCATCCTTGTCCTCCATATGAGTAGGAAATGTTTAGCTTTCTATAATATAGAAGCTGACTACATAGGCTTTAAAAAAACAGGACTTTGTTTTTCTCCCACAACAACCGCAGCAGTAGGCAACTACTATCATTTCAGTGAGTCGGCTATAGCGAGTCTGCTGTGTCTGCCACTCTTACGGCCTTCGTCTTCTGATCACAGGGAGATTGCTGCAACTCCAGCCCTCGTATCTGAGTATGAGACAGGAAGGCTATGGAAGGAGGAAAGGTTGTTGGAAACCACATCCATTTTTGATCATCAAGAAAGCAAGCATTTTAAAACTCACTGCCTCCCACCCCTTTCCCAGCAGACTTCCATTTCAATTTTATTGACCAGATTCGGGTTGCAAGTCTTCCCATAGATGCTGGGAAACTGGGAATCAGGTTTATTGGGATTGTCTTTGAATAACCTTGTCTTTAGCTGGGATCCCCAAAAGTTGAGTTTCTCACAACAAGGAATGCTAGGAGACTAAATGATCCAGTCCCCACCCTGCCCGCTTATGGAGCCGTGTAACAAATAGAAATAAAAGGGGCTTCCCCGGTGGCTCGGCAGTGAAGAATCCACCTGCCAGTGCAGCAGATGTGGGTTCAATCCCTGGGTTGGGAAGATCCTCTGAGAATGAAATGGCAACCCAGTCCAGTATTCTTGCTTGGGAAATGCCAGGGACAGAGGACCCCATGGGGCCACAAAAGAGACAGGGCTTAGCGACGAAATAGTAACAACAAGAGGTAGTAGTAGACGGCATATGATGCTTCACAGGCTGAAAGAAAAGAAAATGTTAATAGTCTTGCTAACATTCTTCCTATACTTAAGTGAAAGGGCTGGCGTAAAGCCTAGTATATAGTATGATGCTGAGTCTGGATTCCTTGGAGCTGTCCAGCTCAGAGAACCTCCCAGAATGCACCAGATAACAGCCAGTTTGCTACAAGAATAAAGACGTCTAGAATTCCTACCTGCTACTACAAGGCTTGCCACAGAGGGAGACTTTGCTTCTGCTTCTTTTTTCTATTTCTTTCTTTCTTTCTTTTTTTTTTTTTCTTTTCTTCCTTTTTTTTTTTTCCCAGTCATTCGTTTAAAACAAGCTGTTCTGTTTACAGTTTGGAATCTGTCCTTTCAGAAGCACTTGTTGACAGAGCAGGGCTACAGGGAGGGTGGCTGACATGCTCTGGATTAATCAGCGCAACAGGAACCTGAGGCTGGAACACCTGCTTAGCAGATGCACCGCACATCGGACACATCCATCACCATCCATCAGCCTCCCACCTGCTCAGCCACCGCCCACCACCTTCGGTCCCGCGCTGGTGGCCAGGGCTCTTCAAATGCCAAGAAGGACGGGGCATAAGGCTGCTTTCGTCCAAGCTCTTTCTGAGCTTCCCACTGCTGAAGTTAGGAAGCAAACATAAGTTTGCTTATGTTTGTAAAGTAAGTGGATGTGACAAGAGAGTCGTGGAAGGGAAATAAATCTGGAACGTTGAACTGCCTTTTTAGAGTCACACTTAATCATACCTGCCCTTTAAAACCCACATACAATCATCATGGTCAGTTCCTCTGTTAACCAGGCTCCGATTGCTCTCTGCAGTCCCCCAGCGTGACAAGAACAAGATTTCATTATCACTCAGACCTGAGGCGGAGCTAAACACAAACATAGGGCTCTCCGTGTTTCCATAAACTCTCTCTTTAACAGAGCTGAGGATGGAACGTGGGTGCCTCAGAAACATGGTGAGGTTAGAGGCCAGTTGCTGCTGCCATGGGGTGGTGTGGTCCCTGAGAATTTAGAGAAGGCAGAATAACATCAGGAGGCTGTTGACCCCAGCTTGCCCCTGGAGGCGTTCAGCATCTCTGCTACCACCCTTATCATCACAGCAGCAAGAAGCTTCTCCTATCAGCTACATGTGTCCAGGCTTAGAACGGGCCTTGTCCTCACTGCCTTCTCCCCGGTCATGCCTTTCTGAGTATATCAGGCTGCCTTACCGTGCAGCCCCTGGATTCAAGCATACACTTAATTTTTTTCTCCACGATAAGTGTTTAATGAATGGCTAAATAATGTCCCCATAGAAAGGCCCCCATCCCAAGTAAAGGCCAACTGCAGTAATATTTCAGAGTTGAAACCATGCTTCCTTCATGGTAGGAGGCACCATGTCATTTATTGAAACAAAACAAAAACCAAACAGGGACACCATATCTGTAAATAACTGTAGTTTGTTAAAGTTCTCTTAAAACATATGGGTGAGGGGAAAGGAAAGATAATCAGAGTAAGAAAAACCTTTATGTGTTGCACCTGGGAGACCCCTGGAGAGGAAAAGAAAAACAAAAATAATATATTGATCTATATATGTGGAATATAGGAAGAGTACATGTGAACCTATTTGCAAAGCAGAAATAGAGATACGGACCTAGAGAAAGAATGGGTGAGCACATGGACACCAAGGTGGGGGAGATGAATTGGGAGATTGGGATTGATGTATATACACTACTATTATAAAATAGATAACTAACAAGAACCTATGACAAACCTAGACAGCATATTAAAAAGCAGAGATATTACTTTGCTGACAAAGGTCTGTCTAGTCAAAGGTATGGTTTTTCCGTTAGTCATGTATGGATGTGAAAGTTGGACCATAAAGAAGGATGAATGCTGAATAATTGAAGCTTTTGAACTATGGTGTCAGAGAAGACTCTTGAGAGTTCCTTGCACTGCAAGGAAATCAAACCAGTCAATCCTAAAGGAAATCAGTCCTGAAGATTCATTGGAAAGATTGATGCTGAAGCTGGATACTTTGGCTATCTGATACAAAGAACGGAAAAGACTGTGATGCTGGGAAAGATTGAAGGCAGGCGGAGAAGGGGATGACAGAGGATGAGATGGCTGTATGGTATCACCGACTCGATGGACATGAGTTTGAGCAAATTCCAGGAGTTGGTGATAGACAGGGAAGCCTGGCATGCTGCAGTCCATGGGGTCGCAAAGAGTCAGACACGACTGAGAGACTGAACTGAACTGAGCAAGAACCTACTCTATAGTACCAGCAGTCATGAATGGATGTGAGAGCTGGACCATAAAGAAGGCTGAATGCCAAAGAATTGATGCTTTCAAATTATGGTGCTGGTAAATACTGCTGAGGGTCCCTTGGACTTCAAGGAGATCAAACAAGTCAATCCTAAAGGAAATCAACCATGAATATTCTTTGGAAGGACTGATGCTGAAGCTTCAATACTTAGGACACCTGATGCGAAGAGCCAACTCATTGGAAAACACTCTGATGCTGGTAAAGACTGAAGGTAAGAGGAGAAGGGGTTGACAGGATGAGATGGTCGCATGGCATCACTGACCCAGTGAACATGAGCTTGAGCAAACTGTGGGAGATAGTCAAGGACAAGGAAGCCTCATGTGCTGCAGTTCATGGGGTCACAAAGCATTGGGCACAACTTAGCCATTGAACAACAACAACTGTATAGCGCAAGGGAGAAAAAGGAGGTGCAATGTGTTTGTAGGACATATATTAAGCAAAAACTTAATTTTAATGTCATGTGTAAAACCACTTTCTTCCCCAAGGTAACTCACAGCACCCACATTATCGTCTAAGCCAGCTAACTTTTAAAACACTGCAAGGCCCTCTAATTCCTCTCTGCTGTCACACAAGATGTGAGGAGGGGCTCAGTAGTCAAAAGGATAGGATGGAGGCGTCTAGAAGGTTGAGGAGGTAGGAGAAAACTAGCTGAGTTCATTTTCATGCCCATAATGAAAAGAAGTCTTTTTCAGCTTGGAGGACTGATGCTACCTCGGTTACAGTGTGACTGTATTCTATGCCTTTTACATTTCAATGTAAAACCAATGTTTGTTTAATTTATAATTACATAAGCTTGGGAAATGTGGTGGATGGTACCAAGGGAAGAACAGTCCAGAATGTTGAACTACATTTTATCCTTTTAACCACAATTTTTTTCAAACACGGTGGTTTTGAAGTATTTATTAATGTAGGTAGGGTTTACTTTGGTTGTCTATGAAGGCAGGAACCTTATTATTTCCTTCACTTTGTATCTGTGACCAGCAGGATCAACAACAACTATTAATCCTAGTAAACATTTATTGTTAGCTACCTATGACATGCTGTACTTTAAATATTGTAATAACTGGTTCCTGGGGCTGTAATCTTACCCACCACACTATACTGACCCCATAACATATAAATAAAACATAGTAGCACTCAACAAATATTTTTTTGGCTATGCATGACTTGAGGAAGAGCTTTGGGGAGGAATTTGCTTTCTGCTTACCTATGTATAGCTTAACGTGGAGGAACATGCAAGAGAAGAGAAGAAAACGCATTACAAGCACAACAAATGCCGGCAGGGTCGTGCATTCTCCCCTCGGTCCATCTGATGGTCCACACTCTCTGGTCCTACTGTCCTAAATGGATGACCCCCTACAACTTACTTATTCTTGGCCAATGATGACTTATTAGAATTTTTCTTGTTTTAACTGCTCTCTGGATACTTAAAAAGATAATCAAAAATAAATCATGTGATATCTCCACTTTGCCACTGGTAACATGTGGTAAACAGCACTCAGCCTGCAGAGCCATTCTGCGAGTTCATCAGAACAGGCATCTTCTCAGGGAGGTGAATTCATTCCTTCCTCTCATTAGCTCACAGCACCTTTTGGTTACATTTCATATTTCTGAACCTGAAGCACCCATTTGAAAAGACAATGGATGAAAACCGTTCTATTAAAAACATGGAGCAAGAAAACAGTGCTCTCTGATGACTGTATTATTTTGTTTCTGTGACTGAGATTCATCAGAAAATCTACAGACGAAAGACATTGGAAATGATCTGGCCCAACTTTCTGGATCTTTAGACAGAGAAACTTAAATAAAGCCATAGAACATGTTTTGACAGTTAAAACTGAGGTCTCCTGATATTCAAAACAGAATTCTTTCCAATGTATTGATTCCTAGGGCAAGGGAGCCTATGTTACGTGAAATGCATAAAATAAGAAGGATTACAATGAAACAGATTTAAGGAACAAACCCAGGAGTGGGTGGAATAGAGCTGCTCTTTAAAGAACCAGATATACAGTGCTCTGAAAGAAAACACAACTGCCTGGCTAGAATAACATGATTGAGGAAGGGCAACCTTTAAGGTCATGCTGAGAAACCAATTTGAAGGTCAGTTATGAGCAAGTCTGCAGAAAGTCTCAAACACCAGAATTAAAGGTAATGCTGTATTGTTGATGATTCTATTATTATTCATTCAATTGCATTCACAAATTATGCCTCAATATTTAGAAGATTGATTCAAACTTGGCCTTAAAAAAATCACCATGGAGACCACAGCTAACAATTTTGTTTTCACCAGGAAGTCTCTCATAGACAGTCAAGCCCAGAGCACTTAAATACTGGCTGAAAAATAAAACTTCCCATCAGAAAGAAAATCAGTCTGGATTCATGTAACTAGACTTAATGGAAGGAAATTTCTCCAAAAGGTTAATTTCTGCCTTCAGCAAAGCCTTCATAATGGGCCATTATATGGCAAACAGTGCAACAGAAGAATGGGGAGTGTGCATATTTGATGTCTTTGCAAAGCGATTTGGAGACAAAATACAGCACAAAGGGCCAGTCCCTGAGAAGCAACCCTATCCTTGCCACATAAGGTGATCTATCTGTGACCTAATTGATTGCTTTTCTCTAAAGACTTGTGATTTGATTTACCCTCAGGAATTCTCTTTCCTAACAATTCTCTGGCCTCTACTCCCAAGCAAATCTACACAGCAAGAAGAAAAGGGATGCATTTCCATACACCTTTTGTACATAGGCCCGATACACTGCCCAATCAGCTGCCTGTCCATACAGCCATCCATTTCAGAACCTGAAAGATCTGGACTATTGACATAAATCAAATGATTTAGTAATGGCCACAAGTCTCCTACCCACCAGTAAAGGTGTTGACAAAGCCTGAAGTTAATGGTCGGATCTGTTATGGCTCTAACACTGGGTTTAGACAATTGCTTGGTTATTTATAAGCACATTAAGGAAATTCACAGGATGCATAAGGAATAGAGGATATAAGAGGGCTCTTAAAGGGAGTGTGTTGGAAGGAGCTTTGAACTAGGTCTTGGGAATCCTGGGTATGAGCCCTATTTCCTGCTAGCTGAGTGACCTCAGGACTCATCTTTCACTTCAGTTTCTTCATCAGTAAAGTGTACAAGCTAGATAAGACTCACTTTAAATCCCTCCCATTTTTATAGTTCTGCGATTTCACAATTACATCATGTCCCTTAGAATGTCAAACACAACCACAAACAGGCATTTAATAAACATTCCTAGATAGCATCACATATGATTTTCTTTACTTGTATGTATTCCCCCAAACCATTCCATATTTTAAAGCACTCAGCTAAACACTCTGCAAATTGCACATTTCACTTCATTTATATATTTAGGCAACTGTGATGCCTTCAGGGTTATGGTTATAAATGATGGTATTGACTTATTTTAAGAAGCAAATAACTCCAGGAAAATGTGTCCCAATAGAATTCAAAGCATTTCTACCCAAAGTCCTCCTCCTCAACCACACACACACACACACACACACACACACACACACACTTAATGTAAACTTTCAAAATGTGCAAATTTTTAAAAATTCATGTTAGCGTGAGAGAATACAATAAACAACATCAGAAAACACTGTTAGTCATTTTATTGGTGTATTTTTTCCATTAAAGTAATTAACACTTTTTTTTATGTGGATGCCTATAAAAATAATTGCTGAATTATCATGGATAATTCCTCTGTTATCATTTTATTTCCTAGATTACAAAATCTTGGAATGCAAACACCAGTTTGACATCATATCAGGTGGGTGTGTTCCTTTAGGATGCCAAAAATTATACTGTAATAACTGCTTATTTTTTGAAGAGATTTATCTATAAGACAAAACATGTTTTAAACAAAAGGATCAAGCCTAACTGATCATTTCTAAGTAAACATCAGAGGTCAATCTTTATTTTTGGCAATTATAAAATAAACATCTCTTAAAATAGAACCCCCTATTCAATGGGTCTCCTCTCAATGCTAATTGCTAACCTGACACTCTTCTTTCATTCATAGGCAGACCCCTTCTACTTATTTAAGTGTTAAGTATGTTGCCACATGCATCATCCCATCTGTTCAGAGTTGTCTGAACAGAAAAGCAAGACAGGGTTTTTCTTTTCACTCTGGAAGGTTTTTCAGAGATTAAATTACTTGTCTAAAGTCACACTCTCAGCAATTAAACTGGAACAAGTAACTACATCTCCTAATTCACATCTCAGCAATATTTTCACTGTATTCAGCATGATGGAAAGGAGTGGAGCCACACAGATTGTATTATTCTTTGTCATTTATTGGTGATCTTTTTATTATATTTGAGGGCAAAATAAATACAAGTTTGATGGTATGGTTCCTTGTAAGCATAGTAGGAAAGTGAAAAGGCTAATGTGTAATAGATTGTTCAGATTCGAGAAAGCCAAGTTACACATACACATACCTGTGCCTATCTGCTTACCAAAGTATTATTCAGCTAAAGGTTGTATATTGGGGAGGTGGGGAAAGGCATGCAGCTGGTCTCAAGGCAGAGGCATCTCATGGTTTACAGAGTCCAGAGACAATGCTCTGTGTATCTGTGAATATGATATATAGGGCTTCGATTGAACACCAGAAAAAAGTGTTGATGACCATAAGTATGGATATTTTTGGAAGTTTGCCAGTTATATTTAAAGCTGAAACAACAGCTGTCTGGACACCTGAATTCCTTCAAAGAGCACCAAGCTGACTGGTAATACCAAGCAGTTCTTGGATTTTAGAAACTCTTGAGTGTTTAACTGGTTATCTGAAAGGGATTTCTGCTCTCATGTAATTTTGTGACTTTTTAGTCTGGGAATCTCATATAAAATATAAATAGAAAATATGTTTGTTTATTCCAGTAAAATACTTGACTGCCAGAAACTGACTGAAAAAGCTTGTGAAAGATGAGATAGAGGAGCACTTTGTAAATCATCAAAAGGAGTCTGTAACTGGACTTCCCTGGTAGATAAGAATCCAAGCATCAGTGCAAGGGGACATGGGTTCGATCCTTGGTCCAGGAAGATCCAACCTACCGCAGAACAACTAAGCCTGTATGCCATAACTACTGAGCCCGAGAGCCCCGTGCTCTGCCGCAAGAGAAGCCACTGCAATGAGATGCTCATGGGCAGCAAGAAAGAGTAGTCCTTGCTCACTACAACTAGAGAAAGATGGCATGCAGCAGTGAAGACCCAATGCAGCCAAACAATTTTTAAAAGGAGCCTATAATCCACATACGCAAACACACACGTGAAAAAAAAACCAAAAGGACTGAGCGATAGATCACACACACACTGATCTTTAAGATTCGTACCTTCTTCCACGTATGTAAAGGCTGCACTACAAATACCATGTTCTGGAAAATCCAAAAGCAGTGGGTCACGCCAGTCTAGATTGAAATACCCACTCCCTTCTGTGTTCACTGAATAATCTTGAGCCAGTGACTCCACGTCTCTGAGTCTCAAGAAAAACCAGAGTTATTGTCAAGATTAACACAGACTACAACTGAGTCAGATTTTTTTTTTTTTTTTTACAATCAAGGCATCTCTTGGACCAGAAGCTCTCTCATCCTCCTGTATGAGCTGTGCACTTTCTCTGTCTTTCATTCTCTCTGTCTTTCTTCTCCACTATGTCTCCTCAGCATCACACTTTCTTCCAATACAGGGCCTTAACATTGTGACACCTTCAGTTTCCATAGCGATCTTCTTGGGCTCAACTGTGCCTTGTAATTTTTCAGACTGCTGTTCCCTGAGCTGAATAAATCATTATCTCAATTCTCTTAGTTTAAATGGCCCATAAAGGGGTCTGATTGGCCTAGCTCATTTTTGAAAGGTTTATTTCAGAAGACAATGGCACCCCATTCCAGTACTCTTGCCTGGAAAATCCCATGGATGGAGGAGCCTGGTAGGCTGCAGTCCATGGGGTAGTGAAGAGTCGGACACAACTGAACAACTTCACTTTCACTTTTTACTCTCATGCATTGGAGAAGGAAATGGCAACCCACCCCAGTGTTCTTGCCTGGAGAATCCCAGGGATGGGGCAGCCTGGTGGGCTGCCATGTATGGAGTTGCACAGAGTTGGACACGACTGAAGAGACTTAGCAGCAGCAGCAGCATTTTTATTTCATATGCTATAATTACATGAAATAAAAAAAATATAAAGTTCTTAAAATTTTATGTGTGTGTGTGTGTGTGTGTGTGTGTGTGTGTTAGTCACTCAGTCATGTCTGACTCTGCAACTCCATGGACTGTAGCCGACCAGGCTCTTCTGTCTATGGAATTCTCCAGGAAAGAATACTGGAGTGGGTAGCCATTCCCTTCTCCAGGGGATCTTCCTGAAACAGGGTTCAAACCTGGGTGTGCATACACACACACAAATCTGCTTTTGAAGTATTTGTTCACCTTTGGTCTAATAATGTCAATGGGAAGCCTCAAGTGAGGTTGTGCAATATTCAGTTAGATTTCTCTTTCCATCAGTGGCTTTGAGAGGAGTGATTGCTCCAGAGGTCTGTCACAGGCAGATAGACACAATAACTGAAATTTCTAGTACATTGGAGCTTTGAGATTTTCTTATCAGTGACTGCTACTGATTATGATGATCAATCCTGGATTCTACTATTGACCTCTAATCTATGTACTATGTACCTCTCAGAGATGCCTTCTGTTTAGATCTTAGTCTTAAAATAACTTTCTCTGTTGTTGGCAAATTCAGCTTCTGTAAGGCATAAGGAATAGAGATTCTTAGCTTATCTCAAACAAGTTGTTAAAATAATATGCAATCAGGCTTCCTAGAGATGGAGACTTTGTTCAGGTCTTGACAATAGTTCAAAGAATGATAATTTAGAGACATTTTAGTGGCTGCCACATGGCTTACTATCCTTCAGACTATTGCTTTGGTGCCTTGGCAATTCTTTACTTCAACTCCTATTGTTAGCACTGTTTTTGTGTATGTCTCAAGGTCAAACTCTTCAGCAAAGAAAGATCTGGTTAGCTTGGAAAGTCACCATCAGGCTAAGGGCACTCTTGTTGATATTGGTTACAGCTTGTACACCTGGTCACATCATGAGCCGAAGGTCTGCTTATAAACAAGCTGTTTAAGGGTCAGGAGTTAAATCCATTGTATTCAGGACCATGATGTTACTACACAAAAATATAGCAATCTACACATTATTGAGACTCTTGAAAAGAGGTTGTGTATGTGGTGGGTATACTAAGATATTCAGAAGAGGTCATTGTAACCATCAAACATCTTGTTTGTCCTGAAAGTTTCAAAGACTGGACATGTTTCAAGGTTCAGAAACAGTTGCATTCATTTTGTTCAGAAAAAGATTTATATGTTGAGGATAAAGTAAGAAGAAATGAAGAGATGGAAGTTGCAGGGCAGATCATAATGAACTCATTCAACTAACTTCTGTAGGAGAAAGGAGATAGAGAAAGACTTACAAACCTAGAGGAAGTGAAAAAGGATAGATTAACAGAAAAGAAGCATGAGAAGAAAGTGAGGGCAGAGGAAACAGAAGAAAAGAAAAATAGAAGGAAAAGAGGGGAGAAGAAGCAGATATTAGTGTTTCCTTCCCTTAGAGATTAGTCTTTCTGTTCTTCTTGGTCCCATGAAAACAAACTCTTTTCTCAAGAAAAGAAGAAAATCTCCCATCACTGACAACAAGCCTGTCAGCACCGGTTTGGTGGAGAGCAACTTAGCTTTGGTAAGAACAAGCATGAGATAGCATGATCCTAAGCATAATGTAGCAAACATACTCTGAGATAAAAGAAAGAATATTGGTGTTGGTGTAGAGAAAATATTTAGGTTTGGTGTTAGGAAAAGTTCCTAACTATTAGCATTATAATACATTTCTTAAGGGGACCAGATGTTCCTATGACCACCTGGTATGTCTTATGATCACAGGTCGTGTCTGTTAGGACAGTGGTTCTCAAAATGTGTTCCACGGACTAGCAGTATCACTATCACCTGGGGACTTGTTAGAAATAGAAATCAATGGACGCAACCATATAGCAACTGAATCAGAATCTCCAGAATTTGAGCTCAGCACTGTGTTTCAACAAGTCATTGAGATGACTTTTAAGTGGCTCAAGGACAAGAGACACACAAGAAGGAAATGTTATGACTGTTTTCATTATGTACATGGTGAATGCCAATGATGAGAAGTGAAGTCAGGTTTCCAGGGAACCTATGAACAACTGGACTCTGGTTTCTTCCCTCCCAACAGTTCCCTTCTACCTGTCAGGCTTCTTCCCACTTATGAACCCTAATAAGTTCCATAGATATTATGCCTCTCTCTCTTAAATAGAGATCAAACCAGGAACCTGAAAACATGACCAGCCTGTTAAGCTCCCTTTCCATTCATTAGATTTTCTGGGATCATGATTAACAATGAATGGACACAGAGCTTTTGAATAGAGGAGCTCTTCAAAGGTAATATCACAAGGAACAGGCCTCTACTTCAAAGCAATATGCTAGCCACCAACCTAATCAATAAGCTCTGGGCACTCTTGCTATAAAATTGAGGCTTGAAGCATTCTAAGATTTTACCCTCTTATGCAAGATACCATGTGCATGTGGGACCCTAGTTCCTGGATCAGGGATCAAACCCATGGCCCCTGCAGTGGAAATAGGGAGTCTTAACCACTGGGCCACCAGGGAAGTCAAGATTTTACCCTCTTCTACCTTAAACGGGATTAAAAGTTTTCCATGTCCTTGCTAATGAAGATCATTCATTTCGCCATTGAGAAAGCAATGTCCTTTCAGGGAAATCTGTGTGCAGGGTTGATCCGCTGATTTATCATGGTGCAAACATCTGTGTGTGTGTATGCACAAGTTTGTGTGCACATGTTACACGTGAACAGGCATTCTGTCTAGGCAGACAGATGGTTTAATTTTCTAGATTTAATGATTTTCTAGATCTAATCTAGAAATCCTATGTCCCCGCTACAAACGTACAAATTGCATGCAAATCACCTACAGTAACTGAAATACTCTTATAGAAAAATCTCTTTTGTATATGTAAATGCTATAACTACTTTAGTGTGAAGTATCATCTGGGCTGATAACTCCAGGAAGGCATAATGACATCACAGCCTTGTTGGGGGAAAGTCGAAGGTCCTTGTTCAATTCACATGGATTCAAGTTTTGATTCTGTCGCTTATTAGTTACATGATGTAAGACAGGTTTTTGAACTTCTCCGAGTTTCCATGACCTAGCCTGTACAATGAATAAAGTAATAGTTAACCTTAAGTTTTATAGTAAGCATTTTTGTGAGATAATATTGATAAACAAATTGAAATTAGAGAGTGGTAAATGATGAATGCTATGATAAAAAGACATGGCCTGGCTCTCAAGAATCAAATAGTGTACTTGTAGAGAAATGACAGACACATGGGAAGCATCAAATCTCCATAAAAGAGATAAATGGCCAATCAGTGGAGCATGAAATGATATGGATAATTGTATAATAGATGGTTTAAGGGGTCATAGATGGAGGTACAGAGTGAACAGGAGATATAGGAGAAGATATTCAGATGAGGGGCAATTTAAACTGGCCCTTGAAGGGAGGGAGGAAGAGCAAGACAAGGTGATAACACACAGGATAAATTTAGGAGATGGTGAATAGCCCACTTTGGCTGAAAAGCTGGCTCTGGGGCCATCTGTATTTGAAGATAAGCCTAGAAAGGCAGGCTGGAGTGGACTAAGAAACCTCTGAATGTCAAGCTAATGCATCATATGGACAACTGAAGGAGACTGTCGTTTCAATTCATTTTAATCTGTCCTAAACCAACATAATTCAATAGATCTAGTTATCCCTTCTCCCTATTTATCATGTTTTCAAAGTTACCTTGCATAAGAGGGAAACAAGGGGCAGGAGATAAGATATGGGCACATCACTTTATGACTGATGTTGAGCTCTGATGACTGTATAACTTTGTTCCTCACCCCTCAGGCCTGAAGCCTGTGGCTCCTTTCTGCTGAAATGTTCTGGGGAGGAATCCTTTTGCATTTTTTGTGTTTTAACTTTTCATATGCTTTGGTCACATTTCCCCAGTGAGATCAAAAAGTCTCCTTTTCACCCAGGTCTTTTATCACAGCTCTAATAATAAACTCATTCATATTTCTTGGGCTTCCCTGTTGGCTAAGATGATAAAGACTCTGCCTGCAACATAGGAGACCCAGGTTCAATCCCTAGGGGGAACGGCAGCCCACTCCAGTATTCTTGCCTAGAGAATTCCATGGACAGCAGAGCCTGGCAGGCTCCGGTCTTCTTACCATTTCTAAATCAGTCCTATATCTCAACTCTTTATCTCAAACTTCAGCTTTTGCATTTATAATTCTTCTCATTGGTAATGACTCCCTAGAAGATTTTACTTATTACTTATTTTCCATGCTAGATTGTTTCATTATGAATATTTTTATTTAGCCTTATATAATAAATAAAAATAGCTAGATTCCCTTTTGATCCTAGTAGATATTCTGTGTCACTTAGTGGAATAATTTGAAGCATTTACATTTATAACTACAATTATTAAATGTCAGTCTTGCTTCTGTTTCTTTGTTGTTGTTTAATTTCTTGGTTTTGTTTTCTTGTTATGCCTTTTGTTATATTAACTGAACACTTTTACTGTAGTTTTATTGGTGGATTCCCAATGTTACTACCATTACTTAAGATAGTAAGGCATTCCAAAATAAAATATTATTAAAATCAGTGTTATTTTATATTTATTAAACTTTGTCTTTACTAAATTTCTGATTATAAACTAATTTTGTCTTTAAGGATTTATTTAATTTCCTAACTAACCAAAATACATAATCCAATCAGTAGAAGGTTGAAAACTATAAAATTAGCTCAATCCCTCCTTGTGACTAAGTATAGGTGCTTTCAAATAAGCCTATATAGAAACTTCATTGAAGAGCCTCTTGATGAAAGTGAAAGAGGAGAGTGAAAATGTTGGCTTAAAACTCAACATTCAGAAAACTCAGACCATGGCATCCGGTCCCATAACTTCATGGTAAACAGATGGGGAAACAATGGAAACAGTGACAGACTTTATTGTTTTGGGCTCCAAAATCACTGCAGATGGTGACTGCAGCCATGAAATTAAAAGACACTTGCTCCTTGGAAGAAAAGCTATGACCAACCTAGACATAATATTAAAAAGCAGAGGCATTACTTTGCCAACAAAGATCTGTCTAGTCAGTTATGTTTTTCCCAGTGGTCAGGTATGGATGTGAGAGTTGGACCACAAGGAAAGCTGAGCACCGAAGAATTGATGTTTTTGAATTGCGGTGTTGGAGAAGACTCTTGAGAGTCCCTTGGACTGCACGAGATCCAACCAGTCAATCCTAAAGGAAATCAGTCCTGAATATTCATGGGAAGGACTGATGTTGAAGCTGAAATTCCAATACTTTGGACACCTTATGTGAAGAACTGACTCATTGGAAAAGACTGTCATGCTGGGAAAGATTGAAGGCAGGAGGAGAAGGGGACGACAGAGGATGAGAAGGTTGAATAGCATCACCGACTTGATGGATATTAGCTTGAATGGATTCCGGGAGCTGGTGATGGACAGGGAGGCCTGGTATGCTACAGTCCATGGGGTCACCAAGAGTCAGACAGGACTGAGCGACTGAATTAAACTGGAGACATCATTGGTGGTCCAGTGGTTAAGACTCTGCACTTGCAATGTGGAGGGCACAGGTTTGATTCCTGGTCAGAGAGCTAAGGATTTTGAGCTCAGATGGTAAATAGTTTGCCTACAGTGCAGGAGACCCAGATTCGATCCCTGGGTCAGGAAGATCCCCTGGAGAAGGAAACAGCAACCGACTCCAATATTCTTGCCTAGAAAATCTCATGGATGGAGGAGGCTGGCAGGCTACAGTACAAGGGGTCACAAAGAGTTGGACAAGACTGAGCGATTTCACTTTCACTTTCACATTCAGGGAACTGAGATCACACATGCCACATATTGGGGCAAAATAATAATAATAATAATAAAAAGACCCAAATAAGCTTATATGGAGTAAGCATCAGTTTATTAAGTTAATTTTCCATATAGACCTGAGCACTCACACAGCACAGCCTTCAATTCAGATGGGAAAGAAAGACCCAGGGACATGGGAGTAGAAGTCTATTTCATGAAAATTTTGTTGTGTCTCAAATCCATCAGCAGACATTTGCTATACCCACTGTGCTCGATGGATACATGGGGAGGGAACACTCTGAGAGCTGGGGAGGCAGTCCCTATCTGCTTCTCCTTTGTCCCACTCTGAGCCCACTGGCACCTTTGAGAGTGAGGCTACTTCCTAAGCTGGTGGTAATCCTATTGCACCATCTTTGCCCTATTATATGGAATAAGGTGTTATGACATCAATTACAAAGCACTTGGAGAGAAATAGCTCCACTGAATTCTATTTATAAACTTCTTCCTCTTACCATGAAAACTCTGCTCTCTGCAATAGTTACCAAATCAGTATCTTTGAAGGCTCCATCCTTCTCGTCCTTTTTCAAGATTATATTATTGAAGTTTAATTGCTTCACAATGTTTTGTTAGTTTCTGCTGTACAACAAAGTGAATCAATCATATATGTATCACATATATGTATGTGTATATTCCCTCCCTGTTGAGCCTCCCTTGATCCATTTAAGAGTTTTTCCTTAGGAACGAATGCCCACTTGTGTGTGTGTGAAGACGGGATGGGCAGCCAATCCCTAACCATCCTAGGGTTTAAGTGTGGACTTTCACATTTAGGATCTTGATTTTCCTTGCTAAGTGTCTCTGGTCCTGTCATCCTATAGTCACTGCAGATGAGGAAAATATCAACCAACTGACCAACACAAATAAAAAGCATTCAAAAGAAGACCCGGAAGACTCTGGTCAAGTTTCTTCATGGAAGAAACTGACTTATACCAAATGAAATGGAAATCCATTCCCAACAGAGGGAAGAGAAGATAAGAGGGCAAAAAGTGTTTCTCCTGTTGCTGTTTGCTGAGTCATCTTGCTGAAGTGATTGGCTCCCTGAAAGCCCTGGTAAATAGAAGTTAAGTGAAGTTGAGAGGCAGTAACAGTTTAAGATTTGGAAATCATAGAGCCTGATCTAATAAAGTAAATTAAATATCTCTTAAAATGAGGCCATGGCTATATGGTGCTCATAGGTCTCAGGGGGCTTCCCAGGTGGCTCAGTGGAAAAGAATCCACCTGCCAGTGCAGGAGACACAGGAGACAAAGGTTTGATCTCTGTGTTGGGAAGATCCCCTGGGGGAGGAAATGGCAACCCTCTACAGGATTCTTTCCTGGAAAACCCCATGGACAGAGGAGCCTGGTGGACTATGGTTCATAGTGTCACAAAGAGTCAGGCACAACTGAGCAATTGAGCATCGTAGGTCCGTGAATAAAATCTCACAATGAACCCCAATGAACCCCCTGTATTCCAGGCTGGCTGCAAAGTAAACTCTAACAAAAAAAAATATAGTCACTGTCAATCCCTTACCTTGTTCAGAACATTCATAGACATGGTAGAAATCTGAGTAACCATTTCCTGACTCACAGCAGATACTTCTAGGAAAATCCTGCTGACTGGCACCCCAACCTAATTTTGTTTGGATGGGCCCATATCCATCCATGAATATGTCATTTACCTTTAAAAACATTTCTCTCAAATTACAGTGTGCTTCATGTATTCCACATGCACATCACCACCCATCACCATCAACCCCACTGAGAGATTCCTTCAGATGATCACACAGCATTTTAACCTAGAAAGATGGAAGGAAGATGGAGCAACAGTAAGGTTCATGGATGCCCTGAAAGAGGATAAGTCTTGAAGAAGTTTGAAAATAAGATCATGAAAATGAATTTGAGGAAGAAAGCATGAAGACAGGTTTGTCTCAAGATGATAAAAGAAAGGAGCCTCACTGCTGAGGAGGACCACTTACTTTATGGAGGTTTTATAGCACAAAGACCATTGGAAGGAAGGGAACATACAGTTCACATCCAAACTCGGCCTCTGTCCTAGGTACTTACTTTGTACACACTCCTAGGACTTTGTGTCCTCATTCACAAAATAGAGGTCATGATAATTACTTACCTAGCAAGGATCTCATGAATAGTAAACACTCAGCCTAAGAAATGGTACATGGAAAGGGGCCATGGCCACTTTTTTTTTTTCTTAATGATCATTATTATCTTCACCATTTTCATAGACAGATAAAATGGCTGAAACTTCCAAGCTGGAGTGTGGGAACTGTTATGCCTTAGAAACAAATTTTTGGAGATTTCCTGCTTCTGCTTAATTCTCCTTGACAACATCTACCCATAGTCTTTTTATCCAAAATGAGCAAACCTCATCTTCCATTTACTCAAAATATTGCTATTTGAGATGGTCTTCTTTTACTAAAGATTTGAGGGCATAGGTATGGGGTCAAATGAGACCCCACAGAACAAGAAATGAGTTAAAATTAAACATTCCATGTAATTTTTTTTTAATAAATCAAGATTTCTCACAACCTTCTTTTTCTCCATGGAGCTGAGCCTCTGCCCATGTTGGGACGTCCTCTCCCTTCCTCTTCTTTCCTGCTAGAGCCCCAAATCTCTGCTTCTATATATGCACAGAAAAACAGTTCTTAGTCCTTTACCCTCACGATGTCCACATTTGCATATATCCCCAATTCACTGAGCTACCTCCTTTAAAAAAAAAAAAACGGAGTATAGCTACTTTACAATGTTGTTAGTTTCTGCTGTATGTATACATATATCCCCTCCCTCTGGGGCCTCCCCTGCCCCACCCCACCCTCTAGGTCATCGCAGGGCACTGAGCTGATCAGCCTATGCTGTGCAGCCTCTCCCCACTAGCTGTCTGCTTTACACATGGTTCTGTATATTGTCAGTGCTACTACACTCCCAATTTGTCCCCCTCTCCCCTTCCCCCACTGCGTCCCACTATCCATTCTCAACACCTGCATCTCTATTTCTGCCCTTCAAACAGGTTCATCTGTACCATCTTTTTTCTGGATTCCATACATATGCGCTGATATGTGATATTTGTTTTCCTCTTTCTGACTTACCTCACCTTCTATGATGGATGCTAGGTCCATCTGCATCACTATAAATGACCCAATTTCATTCCTTTTTATGGCCGAGTAATATGAAGCCACTTCCCTTGATAAAAATTCCCTCTGCTCTGGATCTCTACCCTTAGTATCCGTGAGAACTAGAAGCAGCCAGATAAAGTGAGCAGAGGTAGGTTTCATGTGCTGTTGTTATCCAGAGACGCCTGTCTCCTTGTATGTGATATGAATGTGCCTATCCCAGAGGCTGAAAAGTGAGATGTACTTAATAACTAGTAGCATCCTTTTCCTACCTAGCCCTCTTGCACACACCTCGCCCTGAGTCGCCAGATAGGAAAGCCATTTCATTTGAAATCCAGAGTGTGTACAAAGAGGAAGCAGAGTTCCAAAGCTGAGAGACAAGGTCAAAGAGGGCAGCTGGCCCTGGCCCACGAAGAGGTCCAGGGACAGCAAGGGCACTGTTAGAAAGCTCTCTCTCTGAACAGCCAACAAAGAATCAGGGACGGGTGGGCGGATCGAGTGTGTGGCAGAGAGGAAATGAGCCTGAGGAGGGGGTCACACCTCTGCTCCATGGCCTGCCTCCTCTCCCAGGTGGCATCACACCCCCATTCGCAAGCCCAGGGGCACCTCCGGAGCCTCCCGCAGCCCCATCCTCGCGGAAGAGAATGCATGAGACTCGCCCCCACGCCGCCCCCCAGTTTGCTGACTCAATTCATCCCCCACCACTTTTAGGTCTTCCTGTTTATGTTGTCGCTTGGTTTCATTATTTATTTTTAGCCCTGATTTCGGAAGCTTTTATTCTGCTGGGCTTTGGCAGGGTATCAACAGCATCATTCTGGGCTCTGAAAAGATCATTGTACAAGCCTGGCCTCAGGCCCTCCGGGGACAGAGCTCCAGTGTGGGCCACCTCACGCCGCCTCTTCATCCTCCTCGCTGGTCCAGGGGTGCTGGCGTTCCCCACAGGCCGGCCAGCACAGTGGCAACGAATATGAGAGAGAGACATGATCTTGGATTTCACCTGGCCCAGCCCTCACTCTCCAATGGAGAAACGGAGACCCAGGGAACCGAAGCATGAGCCCCAAGGTTATCCATGAAAGTGATAGAGTCAGACCCCAAACCGTGGGCTTTTTTCAGTCTCATGCTCTGCCCCATACCCTAGGCAACAATTTACAGGATAACATCAGTGGTTCCTAAATGACAGGAGCAACCAGCATGCCTTCTCCATTTTTATTATATATATCGAAATAATACATGGAAGTATATATATTTTTTCTGGACTCTGAATGCACTTATATTCATGAAAAACAGAAAGCCAGAACATCAGTAGGAGTTCCTCTCATGGTACCCACATGCCTTTCTATTTGTTATTGTTTTGCTTTAAGAATTACAAAAACTTTTTTTTTTTTTTTGGTGCGAGCTGGGAGCAGTAAGCTGGTGTGGCTTGCCTCCTTGGATGGCCTGCGTTAGCAATGAAGAAGGGACACGCTTCAGTTCCCAGGACAATGGTCTCTTTGACTGGGAATATACCAAAGCAGAATTACAAGTGTGCAAGAATAAACAAGGCTGGAGTCAATCTAAAGTTGTCTTACACTCTGTTTTATTAAACTCAATGCATTTCCGTTCCTATGTGCAGCGCCTAGGTTTGCTTAATTATAGATACCCGGGGTGAATGCTAATGGATGCAGAGGAGAGTTCTGGATTGGAAACCAAGGCCCTTTTCTGACCTCTACAGGCCATTTGGAGGAAAAAAAAAAAGGAAGCTGCATCTGGAAAATTACAGAGCAAGAGGCCCCACAGACCAGGGGCTGAGAGATTTTCCTGGATTCTTCACTGATGCTGCTCTGAGTTTGCTGGACACATGTGTGCCCTACTTTCCTGCAAGCTCTGCTATCCATGTCTAATAGGTTACTGAGGCAACGGGTAGGAGGTCATTCTCGCAAGACATGCAGGCTGGATATGGAGATCTTGATCTTTCAATGTATATGTATTTAAGGAAGACCCACCATTCTTTGAGCACCATGCTAGGCCCTCAGGATACTGCAGTGAAAAAATCATTTCTGGCCTCCAAAAAGGTACAGTCTGATGGGGAGGACAGAAAAGTCCCAGGGAAAATCTCGCAACAAAAGCTATGATAGGGCTCCTACAAGGTGCTATGAGAACTCAGAATCAGATCATGGGAGACTACCTGGACGAGAATAGAATTGAAGCACACCATAAATGAAATTTGGCACACAAGAGGAAGCAGAGAGAATAAAAGGTTAGAGTGAGTTCTGGAAACCGAAAGTGACTTTTAGGACCTCCATATGGGTTTGTGTTAAGAGAGGAGACCAGGCAGTTAGCCAGTGGCTGGATCAAGAAGGACTCAAGGGGCTCCCCTGGTGGTCCAGTGGTTAAGACTTCCCCTTCCAATGCAGGGGATGCAGGTTTGAACCCTGGTCAGGGAGCTAAGTTCACACATGCCTTATAGCCCAAAACCCAAAACATAAAAACAGAAGCAGTATTGTAACAAATTCAACAAGGGCTTTACAAATGGTCCACATCAAAACAATCTTTTAAAAAAGAGACAGGCTGAAATGCCAAGTTACATCAGCATGTTAATCTTAGGACAATGGGAGACTGAAAGATTGTAAACGGCAGAAATGGAAACAGATTTTCCTTCCAAATCTCCTGTCTATAGGGGAATAAAGGGCTGGAGAGGAGGCAAAGTCAGAGATGAGGACGGTAGTGAGGAAACCATTGCTGAAATCCAGGTGAGGAAGGGACCAAGGAGAAAGAGGAGCAAATTCTAAGCAGAGCTAGGAGGAGGCTTGAATTCATCCACTAAGTGAAGCAATAAGTGCCTGACATGGTCAGACACTGGGCCATGTATCAGGAGCACATAGATTCCCATTGAGGTGGACAAGTGCTGGAGCTGGGATGTAGAGACTTTGCAGGGAGGAGGCTCTGACACTGAACTTGTTCAGTTTGAGGCTAAAGTAGAGATTATACAGGGGTGTCCTGGAGGAGGAAATAGCAACCCACTCCAATATTCTTGCCTGGGAAATCCCATGGACAGACGAGTCTGGCAAGCTACAGTCCATGGGGTCGCAAAGAGTCACACATAACTTAGCAACTGAGCATGCACATATTCAGTGATGTCTGGTATGAGTTGCTTGTAGTTGAGTCAAATATTGAAACCAACACTAATACATCTTGCCAGTAACAGAGGAAGATGGCCCTCTCCATGGGCCCTGAGAGGCCTTGAGGGTTCTTGGAAGAGGCACTCTTCCTTAGAGTGCAGGCTCTGGGTTAAAATCATCATTCTGCTACTTAATAGCTGAGTAATCTTAGGCACACAATCTTGGACAGCAAGGAGATCAAACCAGTCAATCCTAAAGGAAATCAACCCTGAATTGATTGGAGCTGAAGCTCCAATACTTTGGCTACCTGATGCAAAGAGCTGACTCATTGGAAAAGACTATGATCCTGGGAAAGACTGAAGGCAGGAGGAGAAGGGGACAACCGAGGACTAGATGGTTGGATGGCACCACCAACTCAATGGACATGAGTTTCAACAAACCCCATGAAATGGTGAAGGACAGGGAAGCCTGGAGTGCTGCAGTCCATGGGGTCACAAAAAGTGGGATACGGCTGAGTGACTGAACAACAGCAACAAATCTGCAAGTCCTGACCATTTTGCTCCAGCATCGTCACGTATGGATTGAGCATAGAAAGAGGGTTTATCTTATAGGGCTGGGTTGTGTGGCTTAAACATAGTAACAAATGCTCTGGACTCAGACTACGCATGTGGCAAGTATTCACATCCATTCCATTTTAGCAGCATCTGTTGGTTGTTATGTACTCTTACTGCCCAACTTTCTAAGGAGCAAAATGGATCGTGGGTTGGAAAGTCAGACTTCTCTGGGGGTTGATCCCAGTTCCATCACTCAGTAAAAGTGTCCTTCTGTATAGGGCTTCCCTGGCGGCTCAGAGGGTAAAGAGTCTGCCTGCAAAGTGGGAAACCCGGGTTCCATTCCTGGGTTGGGAAGATCCCCTGGAGAAGGAAATAGCAGTACCCACTCTAGTACCCTTGCCTGGAAAATCCCATGGATGGAGAAACCTGGTAGGCTACAGTCCATGGGATCACAAAGAGTCAGACACGACTGAGCGACTTCACTTTCTACTTTCTTTCTGTATAGGGCCAAACCTCTTTTTGATAATAGCATCAGTAATGTCCCCTTATCACGTAGAGTGGTCATAAGAATTTAAACGAGTGATGATGAGCAGAATAGGAACACAGGAAGGCTTTCCCTCCTCTGATACCTTCTAAAATAACTTCCTCTTCAGAATGAGATGTGTGTGTGTTGGAGGGGAGCTGGTTAATATTATTCTATCCAACATTATCCATTGAACCCCCACACCCTTAAGGTCACACTCCTGGACCCTCTGCTTCCTCTCTCTGCCGCACGGCCAGTCCAGAACGGACCTCAGGGTCCCTCTGGCCCTGACCTCCAAAGTCAAGTCCACATTCAGATATCTCAACTGAACTGCTCCGAAGAATGGTGCTTAATGCTGATTATTTTGTCAGAGGGAAGCTCATGATACATGTCTGCTCTTAAGAAATCATTTTAACCCTGTAAGTCCCTACAAAAGATTTTAAAAGATCAATAAAAGCTTCTCATCAGAAAAACCAGTTTTGCTCCATGCATTTTAACAGTTCATTGCTCTGCTCTGTTTGGCTGCTTGTCATAAGAGGCAATGTGATTAAATCGGTAATTTTCTCACAACCATGCATTCTCTTCCAAAGAGAACTGGATCTTTTTCTTCATGACCTGAACAGGCTCAAAATATACAGAGGCGAGAAGGACAGCCTATGTCATATGCTGATGAGACAGCCTCACATCCTACCCCCAGTGCTATGTGATAGAACAGCGTAAAATCATCAGTTAGCTACTTCCTGCCTTTAGAAACAGGAAAACATGATGATAAATCTTTTCTCACTCACTTTGTTTTCTGTCCGAAAATGTTGAACCTATATGTTATATTTGTGTGTGTGTGTGTATGTGAGGGAATCGAGCTCAATTTCAACTCTCTTGTGCTGGAACATATGTAACTGATAATTTTAAGCTATATACAGTTGAATCTTTTTCATTATTAGGTGCATAAAGGCTGTATTAAGACCCATGTCCTTTAAGCAATTCCCTTTTTTTTTTTTTTTCTAAACAGCACTTTTTATCAAGAATCAGCTGGGCACGTGGCACACATGGAACCGGACTGCATCACCAACAGAAGAGGACATCAGCTGCAAAGACAGCAGCAGACGTCAAGCCTCATGCGTTATTTTTGTCCCAAAAGAGCCCACATGGTTAGGACCCAGGCTACGCTGTCACATGTCTTTTCGAGACCACAGTCTTTAGATGGCAGGGGCGGTTTCTACCAACAAGGCCAAACGAATCCATCACTCTGACGAGGGTGCAAGTGTCCAGGTCCACCACACAGGTCTCTTTCCTGAGTCCCTAGCAAGGATGACTCGTGTCAGGCATTTATTTCATGGAAATTTCTTATTTTGGCAGAGGGTAGAGGCTCCCCTTGGACTATGAAATTGACTCTATAGCTCCCTTACTCAGGGTGGACCACGGAAACCCTGAGTGAGAACTCCTTCCCTTCAGATGTAATGTGATCTTACCTGTGTTGGCAAGGCTCAATGCAAGCTTGTAACTCAAGGACCAAGTTATGTTCCAAGGTTCTCTGTGGCTCTGAATCCCTTTATTGGAAACCCAGGAGAAACTGGAGCCAATGGATGGGATTGAAAGACGCGCCCAAGCAGCCAAGTTGGCACAACGCACTTGGAGTCACGTCCCAATTCTCAACAAAGGGAGCCTGTGTGTTCAGAGCACCTTGATGATTACTGCAGCAGGAGACTCTCAGAGATTCCGCACCTCTGTTCTCACCGCTATATCTAAATTTTTGCATAATCTAGGCAAGGACAAGGCCACCCTGCTCCTTGGGAATCTAGCCTCACATGGGGAAGTCTTCCATGGCAACCATCAGCTTGAGAGGCTGGGCTATACTTGGGCGAGATGTCACTGTAATGAAAGCCAGTTCCCTTCCTATAACACATCCTACCTATAACACACACTCTGACTTGAGAGGGGAAATGGAAGAACTTAAGGGAAATTCATGGAATTTCATTGAGATGTTGGATGTCCAGGTTTGAGGCCAGGGGAAAGATACATTTTTGAGAAACTTTAATACTTCAGGTTTAGGGAGATTGAGGAATAATAGGTAGGTCCACGCACCTTAGAGTTCTCTATTCATTGGCCAGTGGGGATGGAGCTGTAAAAAACACATAAATAGAGTTATAAATGGAAAGCAGGCTATAATAGGAATGTATAAATGGTACATTAGGGGCACAGAAGAGAAATTATGTAACTTGACTTGGGGTGATTAGGAAAGGTTTTATGTAAGAAAAATGATATTTGAAGCAGGTCTTGCTACCCCAAATGAGGTAAATGGAGAAGCTTGTCAGAAACAGAATGAAAATGTGAGCAGTTTTAAAAAAGTCACGAAGGGCATTACGGTGGCCCAGGTGGCCCTAGTGGCGAAGAATCTACCTGCCAAAGCTGGAGAAGCAACAGACCTGAGTTCAACCCCTAGATCCAGGAGATCCTGGAGGAGGAAGTGGCGACCCACTCCACTAATCTTGGCTGGAAAATCCCATGGACAGAGGAGCCTGGCAGGCTAGTCCATGGGGCCAAAATAGTCGGACACTGCTAAGTGACTGGGCACACAGAACATAGGGACCCAAGAAGTGGTGTGTGTGTGTGTGTGTGTGTGTGTGTGTGTGTGGAGTGTGCAAGTTCGTGCACAGGCACCAAAATGATGGAATAAAATGAGGTATTGTGATCCACAGGAAACTGAAGAGAGTAGACATGGGTAGGTAGAACTTGAATCTAGAAAAAAGCTGAAAAGTCTCCAGCACAGGGAAGTGTCATGAAGAGACAGCGGATCGCACCCTTCGGGGATCATGGACATGTGATCCTTAGGGGACCGCGAGAAGCCTTGTGCTTCTCTACACATGGTGATTATCCTCGTGGTGAAAAAGGCTCCCACCCCTGCTCCAGCCGTGTGGAGCACCAGACGACAGCTGGCACAGGACAGCCACACTGTGGCCCGGACCCCACTTCACTTCTCCAGACACACTTCCTTTGCACAATCTGAACCACGTATGCTTCCCATTAGCACTTACAGTTCCCTGGAATTCCTGAATAATCACAGTTGGCTCCAAATTCGGTAGAACATTTTTCAGGACAATTGACTATCGAGGTTTGGCCAGCAAGAGACGCGTCTGGCTGAACTGGATGATCCATAGGTGACTTGTGATGGGCCTCCCCTCCCCTCACCCCGCTGCTCTCAGACCGAACATCAGTGAAGTGTAACACACGACAGCCTTCTGTCCTAGCAGAAAGGGGAGAGAGTCTGCTCTCCCCGACTCTCCTGCTCTCTCCAAGCTACCTTCTTCCCAGTTGACCTGCATCTGGGTTCAGTGAGCTCACAGGGTGTAGCTTGACTTCTTTTACTTTCTTTCCTGACGTACTTCTAGATTCTAGTTCTTTCTTTCCAGTGGGACATGTTATAGGTCCCAGTATTCAACATGGACCCAACTGCATTTCTTATCTCATACCTTATCCCAAACCTGTGAAGTATTATTTGCTCAGTCGTGTCCGACTCATTGAGACCCCATGGACTGTAGCCCAACAGGCTCCTCTGTCCGTGAGATTCTCCAGGCCAGAATACTAGAGTGGGTAGTCATTTCCTTCTCTAGGGGATCTTCCCAACCCAGGGATCAACCCCAAATCTCCTGTACTAAAGGTGGATTCTTCACCGCCTGAGCCACCAGGGAAGCCCCGCTGCTCTAATGGTATGCCCAGAGTGCTTCCGAGACCATTGAACAACCAGCACAGCAAGGGTGCAGACCAATCAGCCATAAACTCGCGGCACAGCAGGAATGATACATACATGCCAGCATCAGTCCTGGTCATGCCTCTGCTGAAAATCTTTGTCTCCACTCAGCATATTCAGAAGAAAGACCAACCTTTCCATCAAGGCAGGATAAGTGCTGTTGATCTGACAGATGTCTAGTTGCGTCTAGACATTTCATCTCCTGTCACTCCCCTCCTGTCCCCACATACAAGCACATCTTTTGCATCAGTCACGCTGAATGTTTTATTCCAACTCTCACCCCACCACAGGGCCTTTGCACAAACTCTTCCCACTTCTTAAGATGTCTTTCCTCCTCTTTCTAACCAGGAAACTCTTACATATCCTTCCAAAATCACCTAAGCTATCATCTTTTGGAGTAGACTTTGCCCACCACTACTGCCTTCATTGGATGAGGTGATTCTGTACCATCCTCTGCAGCCCATAATACTGCTGTATTGCAACAAAATGTTTATTGTCCATCTTTGCCCCTGAACTTTGAGCAACTTCAGGACACAGTGAGTCTTTTTTCCTCTGTAGCTTTAGAGCCTAATAAAGAGCATGACAGGCTTTCCAGGTGGCTCAAGTGGTATAGAATTTGCCTGCCAATGCAGAAGATGTGTGTTTGATCCCTGGATCAGGAAGACCCCCTGGAGAAGGAAATGGCAACCCGCTTCAGTATTCTTACCTGAGAAATCCCATGGACAGAGGAGCCTGATGGGCCAGAGTCCCATGTGGTCCCAAAGAATTGGACACGATTTAGCAACTGAGTACACACAAAAACAGCACGACACACAGCAGGTACTTAATATATATATATTTGTTACAACAGATGAATCAATAAACAGTCCATATCCTTGGCTTTTCCTGAGCACATCACATAGAAATTTGCCTGCCCTAGGCACATTCTCAAAAGCATGCTAAATAAATGACTTTTAGCTGGGATGCAAATTGATGATGTGTTAGGATTATTTCCATTCCTCTCATCATTTACATATTCAACAATGTTATCTTCTTGACCCTCAAAGCAATGCAAAAAGGAAACAAAAACAAAGAAACGAACAGAAGCATTATGCCATCCTCTATTTAAGAGTGGGAAAACTGAATATGGGAGAAATTAAGAGCCGCTTTCAACTTGGATTTGAATTCAGTGTCTTTATTTCCCTCAAACTTCTTGTGTATGTTATAGAAATCTGAATGCCTTAATATAAAGAATGAATTATGATTTCTGAATGATGGCAAAGAAATTTGAAAAAGAGTCAGAAAATAAGGGACTATTTATAATAATAATAATGTAATAATAATATCTATTTCCAAAATCACAGCACACATAACTTTGTAATTATCCACTGGGGCTAAATTACAGCGAAACATTTTTTTCTGTGGCTTTCTGCTGTTCTAGAAGTGTGGACTATCAGTTTTCTCTGAAAGTATTCTGTTTCCAAAATCACTTAGCAGTGGTAGATATACTAGCAAAGTCTCTTTGGCATGTTTTTGATCCCCAATATGCATTGTTTTTATTTCAAGTTAAATTTCCAATTTTTAACCTTGCCTGCCTCAAATAAAGATTACATTTTCCAACCTCCCTTTCAGCTCTTTCTGTTCCTAGGACCACTTTTTGGGTGGTGAGGTTAAGCAGAAGTACTATGCATAGTTTTGGAAATATGAAGAACATATCCTATTTCTGTCCTTCCTAATGCTGACGAGGATGGAGATACAAAGCATGATACTTCAGCAGCTATCTGAGACCAAGAGGAGAAACAACACAGAAAGTTAGAAAGCTGCTAGCTGAGTACCTGGCACCAGGCACTCATGATACTTGCTCTGGTCTCCTATATCTGGAATTCCACATGACAGACAAATGGACTTCTATCTTACAAAAGCTACTACTGTTGATCCATCTCTTGCAGCCAGACCTAATTATCACAAAATACATATGGCATCTGGACAAACATACATTTGCTCTAACATATTATCTCCACTTTATCTTCCCTTTTAATCTGCCTTCCCAGCCTCTTCTCATCCTTCATCCTTTGGCCCTATACATCGCATTGTTTCCATTTTCAAACTGTTTCCATCTGTCTGTTGCAGAGCCTTGTTGCATTTTCACTTGCCCTAAGCTACGTCAGCCTCCTAGGCTCTGCTCTGACAGAAACTCCTGCCCCAATCCCCTCCAGGAAGAGAGAGTATTTCCCAACCAAGTGACTCCATAGACTGTTTTGCTAACTGAGAATATTTCCATAGCATGTTCTGCCTGTGTTATGGTGGAAAATAAACCAACATTATTGTCTACAACGTGCCAAACTCTGTACTTTTACATATGATTTCATTTCATCTTCACAATAACTCTATAATATAGACATGCTCATCTCCATTGAACTGTAGTTTAGGGAGATTTGATTACTTGCCTCGGTTCTCATAACAAGCAACTGCCAGATCTAGGATATGAGCCACATCTATCTAAGTCTGAAATGAATAAAGCGTCCACTGTGACTTGTTGCCTCCTAGGATAATAGTAAGTGGCCTGAATTTCAGAGGATTTTCAAATTTGTGAAGCCTTTGGCCATGTTTTATTCATGTAGAGACTTTGATCATGTCTTATTCACTATTACGCTGTTTCTAGTAGAGCAGCTCCTGGCCTTTACTAGAGCTGCGAAGTAGATACTATTCAAACAGACCAAGGATGATTATTCAATTGTACAGTCTTCCATGTTCAATCACCCAGCAAGGGAAGACCCTGCCAGGACCCTCAGGGTCTCAAGGGGGCTCCTGTTGTGGGTTGAGGAGCTCAGATGTTATAATAGGAAGATAGCAGGAGACGATGACCCTCATATAGAGAACAATGTGAATGATCACTTAGAATTTGGTTGAGAAGACATGAAGAAAGTTGAACTCCTACTATTTCTAGTCCATTCTGGTTTCAAGCAGGGATGGAGAAGAGCTCAGAACAGTCTTTAGAGGACCCATAGGCATTGTGAGAGTCCCCCATTCTAGCACAATGACAGCATACATCCAGCCATCTAACTATTGGGTTGGCCAAAACTTTCAGCATTCTCTATAACATCCGACTGAATGTTTTGCCCAACCCTATATGTAAAATTCTGTAATTAAGAAGTAGCCACCCTCAACGCATAGTGAAACTAGAACAAAATCTGGATGTAGGGATGTTGACCTCACTCGGGCTTCCTGTGCCGACGCTGTGTGTGTCTGATGGCAAAGCAGCAGCGTGGCAGCCATTCCAATGGCCAGAGGCACAGAACTTGCAATGAACCTCAGGGTTACGGGATGGCTTTTCTTCCCTGCCCTGTCCCCTCCTCTTCTTCATCTCCCTCATCCTTGTAGCAAGCGCACTCTTGGATCTGCCGGTCCAGCTCTGAGAAGCTCCCTTCCTGGTCCGAGCTACTGTCGGTACCGTACTCAATCTCCTCCAGGCAGGGAGGCTCGTCATCCAGTTCTGAAGCGATGCTGCTGTTGCTTCTGCCTCTGCCACGAGTTCCCAGAAAACATGGAGAAGAAAGGAAGGAGGGGAAAGGAGGGAAGGAAAAAGGAGGAAAAAAAAGAGGGAAAGGGGAATAGAAGTGGAGGTGGAGAGGAAGGAGGGGAAGATGAAAAGAGAAGTTACCCAAAGAAAAGAACATTTATAATTGGTTGGAAAAGAGGGGGGTGGGGATTATCTTCATTGAGTTCTAATCTCAAGAGCCCCCAACTCCTTTCAACGTGTTGCATATAGCATCCTGTGTTCTCAACCGCTACCTTGCAATGAGGAAAGAAAATCTGTAAAATCTATAGGCTCCCTTTGTTAGCCAGCAGAGTCTGCGTGTCTAAGACCAATCAGAAGATTTCCAATCACGAGTTAGGGATGGCCTTATGTATTTAACATCGTCAGGGTCCTTGAGGCTCAAAGTGAAAAATCAGAGGTGGCTGTCATTGACTCTCTGTGAATGTCATGTTATGCCTAGGAAAGAGTGGCACTGGAATTCCAGTAGGTAAGATGCAAAAATCTTTAATGTTTGCCACTATAATGAACAGTGCTATAAGTCATATTACACAGCTAGCCCTTCATCAAGTGGATGCCTGATTGAAATTTAAAAAAAAAAAATTAATCCTGGTGGACATTTAAGGAGAGAATAAGTGGAGAAGTAGCACTCTCTTTCCACTATGTTTGAACTCCCTCATCATCTCCTAGATCTCCCTCCAGTTTATTCACAAGTGAAAGATCACAGATACTGACCAACAAGAGACAGAAGGGAGTGCTAGGAGTGAACAGCAAATCTGAACCATATATTATGAGCAGGAGAAATTTCCTCCCAAGGAACCGCATTATCGTCCTCATTTGCATGAGGTACCTTCTTTCCTGAAGACTTCTTAATCACTCCTTACTTAGGATTTAACCAATTAGGATTAGCAGCAGGCTGGGTTTCCGCTCTGTGATTTATAGAAGGTGAGCGCTTCATAAATCAGGCAGAGATGTTCATCCACCTGCCTCGCCATAAACAATGAAAATGGGAAATCAGCAGTGTGGTTACATTTCAGCTTGGGAAATGAATCAGAGGCCAGTTTCTTAATTGTTCACTAACTGGTAGGAGCCACTGGGTACTCTCTGGGTACTCAGTACCCTAAGCTGAAGGTCTGGTGGGGCATTTCATGAAAGGAGAGGAAAGAGAAGAAGTCAGAATCTTGACTTCACAACATCACAGCATTAAGTTGCTATCATATCTTACAGGCTGAATGATGAGTGATAAAGCAGTTGGATAAAGGAAGGTAAGAGCCACCCAGTTGTAGCACAAGCTCAAGTTGGCAAGGGCACCGAGTGCCTTTGAAACAACCGTCATCGTGTCGGTGTTGAGATGACAATGCCATACAATGTCAAGAGCCTGAGTTCTAATCCTGATCAGGGGACCTTGGAAAATCCCTTTCACCTCACAGAAGGGCAATAATAATAACTCAAAATTTGTTGTGAATACCAAATAAGAGGACACATGGATGCAATCTAGCAGAGCACTCTGCAAAATAAAGTTGGTCAACAAATTGTAATTCCCCTCTACTGTGGATACTGAAAAATACGGTAAAACATGGTGGTGAACGTGAGCAGGAACTGAGCTGTGTTGCTTCACATCTTCATTGCTGCAATTACTATTACTAAACCTCAATCGGCAACATTAATAGCTTCTCTAAAACATAATTTTTATGATGCCACTTCAAATAGCACTATTTACAGTAACTTGAAAGAACTCATCCTTGCTTACTAATGCAATATGAGGATCAGTGGGTGGGATGTTCTTAAAGGTCCAGTTGGCAAGTGTCCATGAGTTAACAGCAGAGCCATTCCTTCCCTCATAGAGCCCTGCCTTCCCTCCACTGTGGAGTCTGCTCCAGTCTCCCACAGACTTGGACCTTTCCTACAACAGCCAAGTTAGCAGACCGTTCCTATTGTGATCATTCCAACATACCAGGCTGAATGTGTTTTCAAGTCTTGATTATTCACACAAACAATTTCCTATATCAAAAATAATCTTCCAACTCCTCAATATCCAGCCAAATAAGATAGATCAACTGAAAAAGTTCATCTTAATTTCCATTGAATGACTGTTTTGATGAATTTCTTATTGAAATGTCTTCCTCTAAATACAAATTTTCATATATTGACTTGATTTGTTTTGATCTTTAATAGTGTTTATATAGTCTTATATAGTGAATAAGGCCCCTGCCTCTGACTCTGTATTATTCTATAGATCACCTAGAATGTGCTGAAAATATAGCAGAAACTCTCTGTGCCTCCATGGACTATAGCCCACCCAGGTCCTCTGTCCATGGGACTTCCCAGGCAAGAATACTGGAGTGGGTTCCCATACCCTCCTCCAGGGATCTTCCCAACCCATGGATCAAATCTGTGTCCCCTGCATCTCCTACATTGGCAGGGATGCTCTTAACACTAGCATTACCTGGGACACCCAGATAGGTGATAGATAGACAGACAGACAGATATCTGCAATTGACAGTAGATATATGAGACAGATAGATAACTAGTTGCCTGTGTATACTACATACACCTACTGTCATTAGCAAGGCAACTGGAGAGTGTGGGAAGCAGGGTTCCTTCACTGACTTCAGAAAGGTGGCAGAAAAATGACTTGACTGTGCACATTCACGAGTTTCAGCGATGCAGCAGGCAAGTGTGTTGTCTGCGTTAGGCTGGGAGCGGAGAGTGCCGTGACCACTCTCACATGCCAGCCCCAGCCAGGGAGGAGGTGGGTATTGCAACCACCTGGGCTCTCCGGCTTCAGCAGGGCAACGGTATAGAACCACGACCACCGGCTCCTGTCCATCTGAGCAGGGCAGCAGGAGGGTGCTCCCTCCAAGCTTACTTGCCTATGCCAGCAGAGCATGTGGAGAGGGCACCTATCAGTACCTCCATCTCTGGGGAAAATTTTCACAGATCCCTGCCCATGCAGCACATGTTTTGTAGATTACATAATGAGTCTCTTTCACATACACTCCAGGCACTTTTCAAGCTGCTATTTTTCTTTTTTTTTTTTTGTTCCTCTGTGTCTCAGGGTGGGTAAGACAACCTGTGAGTCATTTAGAAGAGAAGTCTTGGACTCTAACAGCACTTTGGACACCAGCCTGGTTGGATCCCTTAGCCAGACATTTTAGCAGTTCATCTCTCTGGTGCAGACCCCAGGCAGTGGGTAGGACACCAGCCCCTCGCTCCTCTGACAGAAGCACTAGCTTGATGAGATTCCCCCATGTCCTCTGTTGCATGCTGGTTTCCAGGCAGCGTTCTTGCCAGGACTCTGTCTCAAACTTTCCTGCCATTCTCAGTGCGGTCCTTTAATTCTTTGTAGTGGAAAAGCAGGTCATTTAATTTTCAGATCTTTTTCAGAGGGAAACAACTCATATGTAGCTGTAGAGGTGTGTCCATGAACAGAGGTAGGGTCAGAATCATCCTGTCCTATCATCTTGATCCCATATTCATAAGTTTTATGTATGAATTAAACCATTAATTAATGAGCCATTAATTAATTGGCAGTGCATTTTAGCAATTTTAAATAAATATGGTTTCCTTTGTCATTCATATTTATAAATAAGAATAACCAGTTCAGTTCAGTTCAGTCACTCAGTTGTGTCTGACTCTTTGTGACCCCATGGACTGCAGCTTGCCAGGCCTTCCTGTCCATCAACAACGCCCAGACTTTACTCAAACTCATGTCTACTGAGTCACTGATGCCATCCAACCATCTCATCCTTGGTCATCCCCTTCTCCTCTTGCCTTCAATCTTTCCCAGCATCAGGGTCTTTTCAAATGAGAAAGCTCTTTGCATCAGGTAGCCAAAGTATTGGCATAATATATAGCTTAAACATATAATATATTGTGTAATACATAGCTTAAATATATATTGAGGTGTCAGAAACTTCCTTCATGTTTTTCTGCATGATATTACTGAAAAAACAGAACAAACTCTCTGGCTCATCCAATAATTAGTATACAATGAACAATGTATAATATATTATAAAATTATATATCATTAATATATTTATATATTATATATCATGCATATTAATATGTTATATATTTATATGTTAAATACATTTATATATGTATATTTTTTATTTATTTATAAATTAAGAAGGCCCATGCTTATGTGCTCAGTCATGTCTAACCCTTTGTGATTCCATGGACTGTAGCCCACCAGGCTCCTCGGTCTTTGGGATTTCCAGGCAAGAATACTGGAACAGGTTGTCATTTTCTCCTCCAAGGGATCTTCCTGACACAGGGATCAAACCTGCATCTCCTGTGTCTCCTGAATTGGCAGGCAGGCTTTTTACCACTAGTGCACCTGGGAAGCCTTCAGCAATTTAATTATATCTTACACTTATTTGCCCAAATGTGTAAATATCCTGATGAATTAGAGAACTACAATGCATATTCAGGGACTCCCACTTCTGGGTAAACAGAAGATTCTCCTTTATCCTCTTCATAGCTCTCTCTGGATATTATATTTTAAAGAAACTGAAATGTGGATGAATTGTGGAGAGAAGAGACTGGACTAGATGGGGACCTACTGGTCAAAGCGGTGGTATGTTCCCTGGATTTTCTTTTGGCCTCACATACTCTAGTCTTGGAGCTAGAGAAGCTGACAGCCTGGGGATGCTAACAAGACAAAAAAATCCCTGACAAGAACTTCCTCTCTTTATCCAAATGATAAGAAAATAGAGTGACCTCACACACACAAAAAAACAGTTTTTAATTTTAAAAGCTCTATTCCACCCAAACCCCAGAGGAAAAAAAAACAAAAACAAAAACAGCAGTCCTACAGGTATCCTGCCAATAGAGGTGTGGTGAGCCTAGATTTCTGCTCTCATCAGACTGCATTGTACTGTTCAAAATTACAAGGAAGCTAAGGAAGCATCAGAGAAGGTAGAAAAGAGCCAAAATTTTCATCTCCAATGGCACTAATGTAGTTTCTTACATGTTGATACCAGTGGGGACCCTGTAGGGGAGCAAGAACTTCCAAACATGACTATTGACAAAAAGATCAGTCACTATTAGTTTTAAAGCAGACCAATAGCACAAGGTACTCACACTGCTTCCACCCAGAACAATACTATTAAAGGCCTGGTTGGGAGCAAAAGCATTTACCAATGCCCAGTAGTAGCAAGAAGCCCTCAGCATCATGGGTGTACATGGAGCCTAAAAGGAAATCTAGAGTTTCACTTTCATGTGGTAATAGCAAGGTAAGAAAAAAGATTCCTTCTTTTCCTGTCTACATGGTGATGTAGGAGCCCAGTCCAAGCAGGAGATTTTAATATAGGTCTTAATCTCATATGCAAAAAAGATCTTATGATCCAGAAAACCACAATGGTGTGATCACTCACCTAGAGCCAGACATCCTGGAATGTGAAGTCAAGTGGACTTTAAGAAGCATCACCATGAACAAAGCTAGTGGAGATGATGGAATACCAGCTGAGCTATTTCAAATCCTAAAAGATGATGCTGTGAAAGTGCTACACTCAATATGCCAGCAAATGTGGAAAACTCAGTGATGGCCACAGGACTGGAAAAGGTCAGTTTTCATTCTAATTCCAAAGAAGGGCAATGCCAAAGAATGTTCAGACCACTGCACAATAACACTCATATCACATGCTAGCAAAGAAATGCTCAAAAATTTACAAGCCAGGCTTCAACAGTATGTGAACCATGAACTTTCAGATGTTCAAGTTGGTTTTAGAAAAGCCAGAAAAACCAGACATCAAATTGCCAACATCCGTTGGATCATAGAAAAAGCAAGAGAGTTCCAGAAAAAAATATCTACTTCTGCTTTATTGATTGTGTCAAAGTCTTTGACTGTGTAGATCACAACAAACTGGAAAATTCTTCAAGAGATGGGAATACCAAACCATCTTACCTGCCTCCTGATAAATCTGTATGTAGGTCAAGAAGCAACAGTTAGAATTGGACATGGAACAATGGACTGGTTCCAAATTGGGAAAGGACTATGTCAAGGCTGTATACTGTCACCCTGATTATTCAACTTATATGCAGAGTTCAGTTCAGTTCAGTCACTCAGTCGTGTTGGACTCTTTGTGATCCCATGGACTGCAGCATACCAGGTCTCCCTGTCTACCACCAACGCCCAGAGTTTACTCAAAGTCATGTCCATTGAGTCAGTGATACCATTCAACCATCTCATCTTCTGTTGTCCCCTTCTCTTTCTGCCTTCAATCTTTCCTAGCATCAGGGTCTTTTCAAATGAGTCAGCTCTTCACAGAATACATCATGCAAAATGCTGGGCTGGATGAAGCACAAGCTGGAATCAAGATTGCCAGGAGAAATATCAATAACCTCAGATACGCAGATGACACCAACCTTATGGCAGAAAGTGAAGAGGAACTAAAGAGCCTCTTGATGAAGGTGAAAGAGGAGAGTGAAAAAGCTGGCTTAAAACTCAGCATTCAAAAAACTAAGATCATGGCATCTGGTCCAGTAACTTCAGGGCAGATAGATGGGGAAACAATGGAAACAGTGAGACTTTATTTTCTTGGGCTCCAAAATCACTGCACATGGTGACTGCAGCCATGAAATTAAAAGATGTTTGCTCCTTGGAAGAAAAGCTATGACCAACCTAGACAGCATATTAAAAATCAGAGACATTACTTAGCCAATGAAGTCCATCTAGAAAAAGCTATGTTTTTTCCCGTAGTCATGTATAGATGTGAGAGCTGGACTATAAAGAAAGCTGAGTGCTGAAGAGTTGATGCTTTTGAACTGTGGTGTTGGAGAAGACTCTTGAGAGTCCCTTGGACTGCAAGATCAAACCAGTCAATCCTAAAGAAAATCAGTCCTGAATATTCATTGAAAGGACTGATGCTGAAGCTGAAGTTCCGATGCTCTGGCCACCTGATGCAAAGAGCTGACTCATTCGAAAACACCCTGATGCTGGGAAAGATTGCAGGCAGGAGGAGAAGGGGGCAACAGAGGATGAGATGGTTGGATGGTATCACCAACTCGATGGGCATGAGTTTGAGCAAGCTCCAGGAGTTGGTGATGGACAGGGAAGTCCATGGGGTTGCAAAGAGTAGGACACGACTGAGTGACTGAACTTAACTGAACTGATAGTCTCATAGAGTAATACTCAAATTGTTCAGATTTCACTCATTGTATCAACCAAGACAACCAATAGATGACAACAGCAAAATGACACAAATGTCAGGATTACCTGACAAGGATTTGAAAGCAGATATCATATAAGTATTCCACTGAATCATTGAGACAGACAGGAAAAAATAACTGAATGTTTCAATAAAGAAATAGAAAATATCATCAAAAAATAAGGAGCATAAAGAAGAATCAAAGGAAATTGTTGAAGTGAGAAATACAGTAACAGAAATGTAAAACTTGACAAAGAAACAGAAAGTTTCAATAAGGAAACAGAACATATAAAGAAGAACCAAATGGAAATTTTTGAACTAATAAATAAAGATATTTAAAAAATACATTAAAAAATTCAATGGTTAGGCTCAACAGCAGAATGGAAGGAATCTAGGGAAGAATCAGTGAACTTGGAAATAGAACAATAGAATTATTCAATGTGAATAACAGAGTGAAAATAGATTAAAACAATGAAGATAATATCAAGACAAGATCTATAATATTCATTAAAGCAGTCCCCAAAGAAGAGAAGCTAAAAAATACATATACTCAAAACAGTAATGGCTGAAAACTGTTGACACTTTGCAAAAGACATTAACATACACATATAATACTGAGCAAGTAGATAAATTCAAGGAGACCTGATAAGACAGGTAACAAGTTTTCTGAAAATTAGAGACAAACTAAAAATCTTGAAACTAAAAAAGAAAGAGAGAAAATCTTGAAACCAGGGTGAGAGAAAGTTTACGGTCACAGCACTCTGATGGAAAAATAATTCAAAGGGCAGCAGAGACCTCATCAGAAAACATAGGGGAAGTGATAAAACAGACACCAGTTTTCAAATGTGAAAAAGATCTACCAAGGTAGTACTCTTATATATATATATATACTTAAATATATACTTATACACACACACACAGCCTTCAAGAAATGAGTGGAAAATTAAGACATCTTCATACAAAGTAAAATTCTGAGGATTTGTTACCACCCTACCGTAAAAGGATGGCTAAAGGAAATTGCCTAAACAGAAATGAATGAATAAGATTATAATGTTGGACTATGAGAAAGGGAGAAAGAACAATAAAAGAGTAAAAATATAAATACAGACAATAGATTCTTTTCCCTCTTGAACTATTAAAATTATGTTTGACAGTTGGATCCAAAATTATACAGTTTGTTATACAAAATTATACAGTGTGTTATAGTTCATATAAATATTTAAGCTATTTATATAATAAATGAGAAAGCAAAGGGATGTATAAGGAGGAAAGTTTTCTACACTTGAACTGGCAAAAAATGTGACACCACTAGGTTTTAAGTTATGCATATAAAATGTAATAGCTACAACAAAAAATATATATATGTAGAGATAATACTCAAGATCTTATAAGAAATAAAACAGAATTGTTTTAAAAATTCAAAAATAAAGAGCCATAAAAAAACAAAACTAGAGACTAAAAAGGAGAGAGAACAAACAATAAAATGGAAGAGTTAGCTACAGCTTATCAATAACATTAAATACTATATAATTGTCTATATATACTAATTAAAAGAAAGATTGTTAGAGTAGATTTTAAAAATGTGATCCAACTGTATGCTGTTCATAATAATTTACTTAAAGTATCATGAAATAGATAGATATAAACTGAAAGGATGGAAAAGATACACCATGCAAACATTAATCAAAAGAAACCAGGAGTGTCTGTATCAACAATATCAAATAAAATAGTCATTGGAGCAAAGAAAATAACAAGGGAGATAGAGGGATATGATGATAAAAATGCCAATACATCAAAAAGTCAGAGTATTCTTATATGCATTTGTATCAAACAATAGAAGTACAAATTATATGAAGCAAAACCTGATAGATTTGAAAGGAGAATTAGACAAAACTATCATTATCATTCAAGACTTCACTCCTTTCTCAACAAGCAATTAAACAACTAGAAAGGAAATCAGTCAAGGCATAGAAGAGTTCAACAGCACCATTAACCAACAACATAGAACTGACATTTATAGCATACTCTCCACCAAATAACAGCAGAATACCTATTATTTTCCAATACTGATAAAATATATATCAAGACAGCTTGTATCTTGAGCCATAAACACATTTGAACAAATTTAAAAGATCTGAGATAGTGTAGCCTGGGTTCTCTGACCAAAGGAATCAAACTGGAAATAAAATACAAAAAGATGAAAAGAACATTTCCAAACATTTGGAAAGTACTTAAGAAAATTCAGGAGGTGAAAGTATGTGCATATATATTTATATATATGAATGAATATATCAATATATCAAATTTTGTGCCACACAGAATCATGGTGAGAGGAAAAGTTATAGCAAGAAATGCATACCTTAGAAAAGTCTAGTCATAAATCCAAGCGACACCTCAAGAAAGTAGAAAACTAAGAGCAAAATAATAATTTCATGGAAAATTCTGAAAGAGATGGGAATACCAGACCACCTGATCTGCCTCTTGAGAAACCTGTTATGCAGGTCAGGAAGAAACAGAACTGGAAGTGGAACAACAGACTGGTTCCAAATAGGAAAAGGAGTACATCAAGGCTATATATTGTCACCCTGCTTATTTAACTTATATGCAGAGTACATCATGAGAAGCGCTGGGCTGGAGGAAGCACAAGGTGGAATCAAGATTGCCAGGAGAAATGTCAATAACCTCAGGTACACAGATGACAACACCCTTATGGCAGAAAGAGAAGAACTAAAGAGCCTCTTGGTGAAAGTGAAAGAGGAGAGTGAAAAAGTTGGCTTAAAGCTCAACATTCAGAAAATTAAGATCATGGCATCCGGTCCCACCACTTCATGGGAAATAGGTGGGGAAACAGTGGAAACAGTGGCTGACTTTACTTTTCTGGGCTCCAAAATCACTGCAGATGGTGACTGCAGCCATGAAATTAAAAGATGCTTACTCCTTGGAAGGAAAGTTATGATTGACCTAGAGAGCATATTAAAAAGCAGAGACATTACTTTGCAAACAAAGGCCCATCTAGTCAAGGCTATAGTTTTTCCAGTAGTCACGTATGGATGTGAGAGTTGCGCTATAAAGAAAGCTGAGTGCTGAAAGACTGATACTTTTGAACTGTGGTGTTGGATAAGACTCTTGAGAGTCCCTTGGACTGCAAGGAGATCCAACCAGTCCATCCTAAAGGAAATCAGTCCTGGGTGTTCATGGGAAGAACTGATATTGAAGCTGAAACTCCAATATTTTGGCCACCTAATGTGAAGAGCTGACTCATTTGAAAAGAACCTGATGTTGGGAAAGATTGAAGGCAGGAAGAGAAGGGAATGACAGAGGATGAAATGGTTAGATGGCATCACTGCCTCAATGGACATGAGTTTGGGTAAACTCTGGGAGTTGGTGATGAACAGGGAGGCCTGGTGTGCTGCGGTTCATGGGGTTGCAGAGTCGGATGCAATTGAGTGACTGAACTGAACTGAAGTGACAAATAGATGGGGAAACAATGGAAACAGTGACAGACTTTATTTTCTTGGGCTCCAGAATCACTGCAGATGGTGACTGCAGCCATGAAATTAAAAGACACTTGCTCCTTGAAAGAAAAGCTATGACAAACCCAGACAGCATATTAAAAAGCAGAGACATTGCCAACAAGATCCGTCTAGTCAAAACTATGTTTTTTTCCAATACTCATGTATGCATGTGAGAGTTGGACTATAAAGAAGACTAAGCACCAAAGAATGATGCTTTTGAACTGTGGTGTTGGAGAAAACCTTTAAGAGTCCCTTGGACTGCAAGAAGATCAAACCAGTCAATCCTAAGAGAAATTAACCCTGAATATTCATTGGATGGACTGATGCTGAAATTGAAGCTCCAATACTTTGGCCACCTATTGTGAAGAACTGACTCACTGGAAAAGACCCTGATGCTGGGAAAGACTGAAGGCAGGAGGAGATGGGGATGTCAGAGTATGAGATGGTTGGATGGCATCACCGATTCAATGGCTATGAGTTTGAGAAAGCTCTGGGAGATGGTGAATGACAGGGAAGCCTGGAGTGCTGCATTCCATGAAGTTGGAAAGAGTCGGACATGACTGAGTGACTGAACAACTGCAATAAATACTAAAACAAGCAAAAGAAAGAAACAGTGACGGTAAGGGCAGAAATCAATGTATTGAAACAGAAAAACAATAGAGAAAATCAATGAAATGAAATGAAGAGCTGACTATTTGAAAAGACATATACAACTACCAACCTCTATACTGAGAAAGAAGAAAAGAAAAAAGCCACTAATTACCAGTACCAGGAATAAAGGAGGACTATAGATTTGGGGCTTGCCAGGTGGCGCTAGTGGTAAAGAACCTGCCTGACAACTCAAGAGACATAAGAGACAGAGATTGGATCCCAGGTCAGAAAGAGCCCCTGGAGAAGGGAATGACAACACACTTCAGTATTGTTGCCTGCAGAATCCCTTGGACTGAAGAGCCTGGTGAGCTACAATACATAGGGTTGCAAAGACTCAGACATGACTGAAGTGACATAGCGCGCGCGCGCACACACACACACACACACACACACACACACACACACAAAGATTATAGACACTGCAAGTATCTAAATAAAAATTGAGGCCACAAAAAATCTCCATTCCTGTAAATTTGACAATTTATATGATATGGATCAATTCCACCCCAAAAGCAAAATCACCACAATTCACCCAATATTATATATAATTTGAATAGCCCTGTACCTAGTAAAGAAATAGAATTCATAGTTTAACACATCTTGAAAAAGAGTTTTCTAGAACCAGATATTGTCACTGGAGAATTCTACATGATTAAAGAAGCCTTAAATAAACTCTACACACTTGCTTTCAGAAAATAAAAGAGGAAGAAAGACTTTCCATTCATGTTAAGAGTCAAGTATTATTCTAACACTAAAAGCAGACAAAGAGAGTATAAAGAAAGGAAGATACAGACCAATATCTCTCGTGACTATAAATGCAACATCCTTAACAGAACATCAGCAAATTGAATTCAGTATTCTATAAAAAGAACTGCATATGCTGACCAAATGGGTTTAATTCCAAGGTGGTAAGATTGGTTTAATATTTAAGAATTAAGAAGTATAATCCACTGTATTTACGAGCTAGTGAAGAAAAATCAAATGACCATATAAATTTATGGAAAAATTGACAAAATTAACCCCCATTAAAGATTAAAAACTCTCAGACAATACAGTAATAGAAAGAGACTTCCTTATAAAGGTATAAAATAAAGCTGCAAACCAGACACTAAAGGTTGAAATCATATGACAATCTGGTAAAGACAAGTGAGGAAGCATTTTTAAAATAATGAAGAAACCAGATAAGTTCTGGAATCATAATGAAAGCATAAGTCATTCATGATAAAGAAAAGATAAAATTGAAAATTAAACAGATTCTCTCTAAAAAAAAAATTAAAAAGAAAAGAAAAAGAAAGAAAGATACAGTGAACAACCCAGAGGAACATTAAAATGGCACAAAAGACACATTTAAGCAGAGAATTAATAAACAATAAGAAATATGTCTAGAAGTAGATTTCAGAGTAAATTGATAAGAGGCAATATTCAAAAAGATAGTAGCTGAAAAGTGATAGCCCTCAAATGGAAGAAATATCCTGGAAAGAAGTAAGATTTGAAAAAAAAAATTCACAAATAGATACAACAGGATTGAAACTAATACAAAAAAGGAGAAATCTTCGAGAAATTGAAAGCTAAAAGACAGATCATCTGTACCTGAATGACAGATCAGCAGTGTGGCTGTCGTTGTTCAGTCGCTAGGTTGTGTCTGACTTTGTGTGACCCCTTGTGTGACCCCATGGACTGCAGCACACTAGATTCCTCGGTCCTCAATTCCCGGAATTTACTCAAATTCAAGTCCATGGGGTCAGTGGTGCTATCTAACACATTCCCCATTAAAAAAAATAGAGGAAATTATATGAAGGAAACTCTCTTTGATATTTCTGCAACATGTCTATGAATATAAAATTATTCCAAATTGAAAGTTTAATTTTAAAATGTTCTAAAAATAATAATAATGTGAAAGCTAGTCAGAAAATAAAAAGAATGACTATCTTAAAGATGCTAAGGGAAACAAACCCCATACTAGAACTCTATATTGAAATAAAAACAAAAACTTTATTTTTCTTGAATGAGGGTGAGATAAATATTTTCCCACACATGGGCCATCAATGAAAAGACTACTAAACTATATACTTCAGTAAGGAAAAAAACTGCATTGATAAAAGTAACAGGCTCACAAGACATGATTCTGCTACAAATACTAAACATGTTGGATAATTTGGAAAATATACTCATATAGACTGGGAGGAGTCATATATAGGCAATAAGAATAGTGATTTAAAATAATCACTGACCAAAAGAATGTGAGCAGAAATGATGTTTGTCACTTTTTTCCAGAAGTGCCCTAAGCAATCTTCCATGGGCCCTCTAAAATATATTTACATACATATCACATATATATGGAATTTTGAAAGACGGTAACGAGAACCCAGCATGCGAGACAGCAAAATGAACGCAGATGTATAGAATAGACTCGTGGACTCTGTGGATGAGGGTAAGGGTGGGATGATATGGGAGAAGGACATTGAAACAAGTTAATTATCATATGTCTAATCAATCGCCAGCCCAGGATTGATGCTCAGGGCTGGTGCAGCGAGATTTCCTGGGGGGGAGGGAGGAGGGAGGGGGGTTCTGGAGGGGAAGCATATGTAAACCCATGGTGATATCATGACATTGTATGGCAAAAACAATAAAAAAATAAATAAAATAAAATATGTTTACATACATATCATATAAATCATAATATTAGCATCATCTGTAATATGTAAATAAATGTAAATGCCATAAAATAACTGTTTTAATGGGAAAATAAAACTGAAATATTTTAAATTTGAAATGATAAAAGAAAGGCTGCAAGGACAAAAGAAGGAGAGAAAAAAGGAAAACAAAGAAAAAAAAGGAGAGGGAGGGAGGAAGAAGGAAGAAAAGGGAATGGACAAAAAAGATAAGCTGCTGGTTTCAGGTTGCTATGTATATATCCTGCTGCCACTCAGTCCATTATCTTATTTCCTTTGAACAAAATTGCTCAAGTCTAAAAAAATACCGTAAGATTGTCCTTGACATTGCTGCCAGTCTTCCCCACCTTGAAGGTAAAGCCTGCATCCCACCTCTTCTTCTAATTCTTCCCCAAGAACAGTAGCAAGGTGCCTTCCTTATCTTTTTTTTTCTTTATTAACTTGTCAAAGCACTTAGCTTGACCACTCTCTTTGACATTTTGCTTATGCTGGTGTCTCATATTACTGTCAGTGTTAATAAACAGTTCCACGTGTGTTGACCTTCTGCCAGTTGCAAGACTTCTTCTGGTTGCATTGCCCTGCAAAGCAGGGCAATGAGGATACCAGGCTGGACTCCCCGTCCTCATAAAGAGCCTCACCCTAATGTTAGCCCAGCAGATAAAAATAGCGCTTCCATTGCTTGGGACCAGGGAGAGCCTTCTTCTTTTCTTTTTTTTTTTCTTTTTTTTTTTCTTTTTTTTTTTTTATTATTGTTTTTGCCATACATTGTCATGATATCACCATGCGTTTACATATGCTTCCCCTCCGGGTCCCCCCTCCCTCCTCCCTCCCCCCCGGGGAAATCTCGCTGCACCAGTCCCGAGCATCAATCCTGGGCTGGCGATTGATTAGACACATGACAATTAACATGCTTCAATGCCCTTCTCCCATCTCATCCCACCCTTACCCTCATCCACAAAGTCCACAAGTCTATTCTATACATCTGCGTTCCTTTTGTTGTCTCCCATGTTGGGTTCTCATTACTGTCTTTCTAAATTCCATATATATGTGTTAATATACTGTATTGTTGTTTTTGCTTCTGGCTTACTTCACTCTGGATAATGGGCTCCAGTTTCGTCCATCTGAGTAGAATTGCTTCAAATGAATTTTTTTTTTAATGCTGAGTAATATTCCATTGTGTATATATACCACAGCTTTCTTATCCATTCGTCAGTTGATGGGCATCTAGGTTGCTTCCATGTCCTGGCTATTGTAAACAATGCAGCGATGAACATTGGGGTGCACGTGGCTCTTTCAATTCTGGTTTCCTCGGTGTATATGCCCAGCAGTGGGATTGCCGGGTCAGGAGAGCCTTCTTCTAAGGGCAGCATTCTGCATGGCAGAGGGCAGGCTCAAGTTACCAAAGCAAAGCTGCGGATATCATGAAGAGATGCTCTCTCTGCAGCTTACAGGCTGAGCTTTCACAGGACCAAGCCCATTTGGTAAGGCAGAGGAACGGTGCTGTCAGCGATACTGCAGTGTCTGTGATTCTCCCTTTCACTCTTTCTCTGTTTCAGAGATGATAAATTCAAGAAGAAGATGTCACATATGCAAATTCAATCAAACATAAATCAAAGGAAATTGCATGATGCAGAAACCAAACCGTTCCTCTAACAATAAGGTGGCCCTTAATACACAAATGTGGACAATTGTAATGGGAAAACATCTGAAAACTGTTTTCATTTCCTTCCAAATGCTTTGCTATCCTGTGCATGAATGCGTAGTCGCTTAGCCCTGTCCGACTCGTTACGACCCCACAGACTGAAGTTCACCAGGCTCTGCTGTCCATGGGGCTTCTCCAGGCAAGAATATTGGAGTGGGTTGCCATGCCCTCCTCCAAGGGATCTTCCTGACTCAGGGATCAAACCCAGGCTTCCTGCATTGCAGGTGGATGCTTCACCATCTGAGATACCAGAGAAGCCCTTGCTATCCTGTAAAAACACATTAAAAAGTCACCTTGGGTGGTCCTGGAGAATTATGTGGTACAGCAAGAAAAACGTAAAACAGGAAGAAAACAAACTGTCATACAAATGATTGGAGGTAGGAATCCTGGTTTCAAAGACCTCATGAGAAGCAGGAATTTATCTTCTCTGAGCTTTCCTGCCTTCATCTGTAAATTGGGTATCTCTTTGGCTTTCTTCTTGAAACGATATATAAGAAGAAGCAAATTCCATAGCACAACACCTGACACATAGTTACTTAACAGAATCTGTATTCCCCTCTCCTTTCCACAGTGTTGGGAGATAAAACATAAAAATATTTTTATTTTGGCGAGTTCAACACCTTCATCTTCAAATACAAACCTATCAATGCAGCTATGAACACGGTTTCTGGGCAAAGCCGTTAAGAAGACTCCATCCCTTGCAATTCTTCCAAGCCAGCCTGTACAGCAATTTGCAACTTTATGATGTGATAAATAGAATTTCTTTGTTTTGATTTTTCATTTGCATATTTATTGAGATATGACGATCTTAATTAGTTCTGCTTTTTGTGTGTTTGTTTGTTTTCTCGGTTGGGAAAAGACAGCTGTCTGTAGTGCGAAATGATTCTGTATGCTAACAGGGTGAACAAAATTTAGCCTGTGGCGTTCCTTGATGTGAATGCTGCTTAGAACGCAGCTTTGTGGATTCCCTTTTCCCTTGTTTTCTCTTTAATTGCCGAGGTAATGTTCAAGACTTGGGTGAGGGCCAGATCTCAAGAGGCAGCTGTCTACTGAGAAGCAGTAGGACACTCTTTAAATTCTAGACACTCAGCTTCATCCAACACTTTCTCCCCAGCCTACGGATCGCCTGTCTGCTTCCTGGAAAAGCTGAGCCCCATCAAATGCCTCTTCCCAATGAAACACAGCCCTGCTGCCTCTTGGCTTCTGTGCAAGTCTGAATTCCCTCGTTAATCGCATCCCAGGGAAGTATCTGGACATGTTGTTCACATCATGCTATTGCAATCTGACCTTTGGGAGCAGAGCTGTGTGAATGCTGTGTCCCACTGAGGAGGTATCAGCAGCCTATTAGACAACTCATAAACATCTAAAGACAAACAAATTATTCCCACTACGCATATCTCAACATCATCACCCAAAACGATTAGCATGGTTCCCTAGCGTATCCTATTTGCCAAGTTCTTCACATCATCACAAAGTCTGTCATTGATTCAACACTTGTAAGAGGAAGGGCATAATTTATTATTTCACCTTTTATTATTTTTTGTTTTGGTTTTGTTAACTGGTAACTTCAGTGATGGAGCATTTCAAGTATACGGAAAGCAGCCCTAGACACTATTAGTAAAGGAAAAATAAATACATCAATAACATTGTTATCACCTACTGTGTATTTGCATTTGCTCTCATTTCATTGAAATAAAAAAAAAACAAGCAAATATGTAGGGTGATAGTATCATTTCTGTTTTACAGTGGGGAAAAAAGAGACCTTGAACATTTAAATAATTTTCTCAGTATTTTAAATTTATACATGGCATAGAAGATGTATAATCAGATAAGATGAAGGGCTTCTGTAACCCAAATGAGCTGAATGGCTTAATTCATTCAACAAATGTTGATGTATAAAACCTACTTTACCTGTGGAAGAACTATAATGGAATAGCAATTCAGCCAAAATCTAAGTCATGAACTCTGTCATATGATTTAGAGGTCTAAAAAATGTCATTTTCACTCAAAAAGACATGAAAACAGATGTCTTCTTTTTTAAATTGATTTGTAAATTATTTTTAATTGGAGTATAGTTGCTTTACAATGTTGGGTTAGTTTCCGCTGTACAGCAAAGTGGACCAGCCATTCTTATACACACACACTGGCTTCTAGATTTCCTTCCCACATAGGTCACTACAGAGCACCAAATAGAGTACTCTGCACTCTGCAGTAAGTTCTTATTAGTTACATTTTATATATATTAACATGTGTGTTCGGTTATGTCCGACTCTTTGCGACCCCATGGACTGCAACCCACCAGGCTCCTCTGTCCACAGGGTTTCCCAGGCAAGAATACTGGAGTCACTTGCCATTTCCTTCTTCAAGGGATCTTCCTGATCAAGGGATTGAATTCATGTCTCTTGCATCTCCTGCTTTGGCAGGTGGATTCTTTACCACTGTGCCCCCTGGGAAGCCCATATGTATATTAATATATATTAATAGTAGCATACACACACACACACACATATATATGTATATACATATATATAAATATATGTCAACCCCAATCTCCCAAGACCCCCTTTCTTCCTTAGTAACTGTAAGTTTTGGGGACTTCCCAGGTGGTGCTAGTGGTAAAGAATCTGCCTGCCAATTCAGGAGACCTGAGTTCAGACCCTGGGTCAGGAAGATACCCTGGAGAATAAAATGGCAGCCAACTCCAGTATTCTGGCCTGGTGAATTCCATGGACAGAGGAGCCTGGTGGGCTACAGTCCATGCGGTTGCAAAGAGTTGGACACAACTGAAGCTACTTGGCATAGCAACCATAAGTTTGCTTTCTATATCTGTGATTCAATTTCTGTTTTGTAAATAGGTTCATATATAAGCAATATCATATGATATTTGTCTTTATTCGCTTGACTTATTTCATTCAGTATGACAATCTCTAAGGCCATTTATGTTGACTTAAATGACATTATTTCACTCTTTTTATGGCTGAGTAATATTCCATAGTATGTATCTATACATCTTCTTTATCCATTCCTCCTGGACATTTACGTTGCATCCATGTCCTAGATATTATAAGTAGTGCTGCAATAAACTTTGAGCATGCATGTATCATTTTGAATTATGGTTTTCTCTGGATATATGCCCAGGAGTGGAATTACTGCATTATATGGTAGCTCTATTTTTGGTTTTTTTAAGGAACCTCCACACAGTTCTCCATAGTGGCTATACCGATTTATATTGCCACCAGCAGTGTAAGAGGGTTCCCTTTTCTCCATACCTTCCCGAGCATTTGTTAGTAGGTTTTTTGATGATGGTCATTATGATTAGTGTGTGGTGGTGTCTCATTGTAGTTTTGATTTGCCTTTTTCTGATAGTTAGTGATGTTTACCATTTTTCATGTGCCTCTTGGCTATTGCCCAACTTCTTATTGAATAAGTTAATCCATGATGGTGTAAGGATGTGGTCCAAATTCTTCATAAAATTAGAAATACAGAATAGAAGAGGGTGAGAGTGGGAGAGAGGGCATTAATGTGAAATGAAGGAGAGCAAAAGAGATGGGGAGGGAAGAGAGAGAGAGAAAGAAAGAGACAGAGAGAGGAGAGTTTAGTGAAACTTGTTCAACCAACTTGTCAACAAGAAGTTACCCCTAAATTCTCATACCTTATATGATAAATGAGTTGATGTAAGTGGCTTGAAGGAAAAGGTATGTAAATGTAAGATGCTGGTTCATTGTAGAGGACAGTCAATGACTAAAAATGGCAATTATATCAGAGAAGATCTTTGAGTGGTCCACCGATGTTTCAGACATGTATTGTGAATTATGTATTATTATTTGCTGAGTCCTTCTCTTTAGAAACTCACTGGGTGATTATAGAATTGGGGTTGGGGTACAAGGCTGTCTACATGTGTGTGCAAGCGAAGTTGCTTCAGTAGTGTCCAACTCTAGGTAACCCCATGGACCATACATAGTCCGTCAGACTTCTGTGTTCATGGGAATCTTCAGGCAAGAATACTGGGGTGGGTTGCCAAGCCCATACTCTGTGGCTCAGGGACCTAGAGAAGCTAACTAATTCATATAGGATCCAAATAAGGATTGTGATAGTCTACTCAATGTCCGTTGACCAGACACGATGTTTTAGGGCAAGACAGTTTGCCACTTTAGAAATGAATGACGATGGGTTTGCTCAGACTACTTCTGTTAAAGTGTCCAAAAGATGACCCATTCTTGTCTGCTTTCCATCATTCTCACCTTGTTTTCACAATGAATGGCTCCAACAGTCCTTTGAAAAGTCCATTCTATTAATCCGGCAAGTCATCACTTTTAGCTACAGCATAGCTGGGTATAGCTAAAATATCTTACCATTTGATACATCCCCTTGAACAGTGGAACACATGGTACAATATAAACTTCAAAGTATCAGAAATTAAAACATTTTACTCTGACACTAGACAAACTGTGGTTCTGTCTCACTCATGTACAATGTTGTAAAACTCATCTTCATCTTTCAAAAACTTATAAGAGAACACTTTTTCATTGTCCCAAAAGAAATCAGAAAATTTGAAAGAAATATATGTTTGTTGAAAACACTTAATTTTTTTTTTTTTTGGTTAAATTTGGTTCACCTTCCCATGCTAAGTGGTGTCACCACTTCAATGTTATATTAAAAGGACTTTCATTTCTTATATGCTTCAACACCACAAAGAAATAAATTGGGTTACTGCATATATAGTAATCAACATAAAGAGCACTATATGTGATGGGAAAGGTCATGAGTGACTTCTCATGGCCACAAAACAAATTAAGACAATTTAAAATATGGACATAAGTTTTGATCCTTCAAAAAGTTAAAAGATAATTAATGTATGCATTTATTTTCTGACTCACAGTTTATAGATATATTTCCCTTAAGTACCACTCTGCACTTATTTATTATAGAACTCTTTATGTTATAAATGTTTATATATTAGTCTCAGTCCAGGAATGCGAACCATGTATTGCTCAGCCAATGAATATTTCTTGACATTCTGAGCTTTCCTTACTTCAGAAAGTATCCATTTTTTAACTCCTCCACAGTTTTCTCTTTCTGACATGATTTTATGTTCTGGTGAACAGTTTTGACTCAGAATGGCTCACAAACGATATGCAAATAATAGTGCTGGAGGTGTATACAGCGAATGCTAGTTCTAAAGCAGCTTGAGGCCATGAGCACATTGAAGGAACTGAAGGGTAAGGAAACAGATGAGTAATGTCCAAAGCTATTTGGTGCCCCCAGAGAAGTCACTGGACAAATCTGTTAATAAAATTTATACCACCCCACCCTCTCCCATCCCCAGAAAATTCATTTTATATCTAGATCTTCTTGGTTTACCACCTTCTCTCCTCAAATCACTGACATCTATAAGCTGATGGAACTTATAAAAAGCCAACAACTTTGAATTTCAGCATTAATATTGTCTTTAAAATGTAAATACAAGCTTAAATTCTAGTGGGAGTTCTGCTTGACTTGTGATAAAGCAAAAATGACGAGACAGCTGGTTAGAAGTTCTACCGTACCTCCAAAAAAAAAAAAAAAGGAAATACATAATCAATTTTAGCTCTATATTTTAGATGGGTTGGATTTATTTGTTTTTGTTTATTTATATATTTATTTTTGCATCCAGTAGGCTCTCATGAGTTACCTATTTTATACATATTTTTGTAAAAATGTCAATTCCAATCTCCCAATTCATCCTACCCTCCTTCCCTCTGTTGCTGTCCTTACGTTTATTCTCTACGTCTGTGTCTCTATTTCTACTTTGCTTTGACAGACAGTTCCAGTCTCCTGAGCATTTAGTTTCGACTGGACAGCCCAGTCCTTTTTCACGAAGTATCTCCAAGTGACTGGCCACTGGCAGTAGTATGATTCATGAATCATGATACTTCCTTCCCCCGCTGGTCCCAGGAATTGAAGTTCTGTACCTCCTTGGACCCAGAGGAAAAAATTACGCTTTCCTGAACCTGGAGAGGGGCATGGCAACCCTCTCCAGCATTCTTGTCTGAAGAATCCCTTGGACTGAGGCGTCTGGCGGGCTACAGTCCATAGAGTCACAAAGAGTCGGACAGGACTGAAGTGACTTAGCATGCGTGCGGCACAATCCTGGAGGTTCTCATAGAGATGAGTCCAGTCTTTGTCATGCAGAGGCAGTAAGGGTGGTGAAAGGTTGCAACCCTAGGTCTTCTTTCTTTCATTGTTTTCCCATTCTTCCCCAGGGAGTTTAGAGTAAATGGGAGGAAACTGAATGCTTTCTGAGGTTTGCATACATCCTGGTAAACCTATATCTCTCAGCAGACCTTTATCCTGAAGAGAGAAATGTTTTCTTTCTTTATTTTCCCCATTCATGCTAACTCAACTGGAGATTTATAAAAGCCCTTTGATATTATAAAGAGCTTCCTAAAACTCACTGTACCTTATGAGTTCCCTAGTCTGAATTGTATGAGCTCTAGCTAGAAGAATCTGCAGAGGTAGCCTGGAACAAAGTCAGGGAATTCAAAGTAAAGGAAACAGCAGTTGTAAAGTCCAATGTTGAGAACTGGTGTCATAGGAACTGGGTTGAAAGGGACGTATATAGCTGTGATTCATGCTGTACTCTCATTTCCACAAACACTTCCTTCTCTCCAGATGCAGAATGACTGGACACTTTAGGAATTAAAAACCTAATATGAGGACATAGCAGAATGGAGCGCTTGAGGGAGATAGTGGCTTTAAATGATTAGGTAAGAAAGTGTTAAAGGAGGTGTTTGAATCACATGAAAATATATGAATGTATCAAATTAACATGTTCTATACCTTAAATTTGCACATCATATATGTCAAAGATAGTGCAATAAAGAAGCTGAGATTTACTGTGTTTTGAATGATGAAATATTTTAAAGAACCAAGTTAGACAGATATATAGATAGATATGTAGACACATATACTTTCCATAGATGCAACTTATTATTTATATTTATTTTAATGGATAGCTTTTATGCAGCAGGATCTTCACATAAAGTTTAAATTTACTGAGTACCGGTATTTTTTCTTTTCAGTTTGTATTGGAATATAGTTGCTTTACAATGTTGTGCTATTTTCTGCTGTATAGCAAAGTGAATAAGCTATATATATATATATATATATATATGTATATATATATAATAGCCACATATACATACATATATTTGCTATTGTTGTTTAGTTACTAAGTTGTGCCCAACCCTTTTGTGACCCCATGGACTGTAGCCCACCAGGCTCTTCTGTCCATGGGATTTTTCAAGCAAGAATACTGGAGTGAGTCGCCATTTCCTTCTGCAGGGGATTTTCCTAACACAGGGATCGAACTTGTGTCTCCTGCATTGGCAGGCAGATTCTTTACCACTAGCACCACCAAGGAAGCCCTTATATATATATATATACAACATGCACACATACACACACACACACACATATATACACACGTATACATACATATAGCCCCTCTTGTTTGGATTTCCTTCCTGTTTAGGTCACTGCAGAGCACTGAGTAGAGTTCCCTGTGCAATCCAGTAGGTTGTCATTAGTTACCTATTTTATACATAGTAGAGTATGTATGTCAAGCTCCATCTCCCACTTCCTCCCACTCCCTTTCCCCCTTGGTATCCAAATGTTTACTCCTCTGTGTGGCTCTATTTCTGCTTTGCAAATAGGTTCACCTTAAGGACTTGCCTGGTGATCTAGTGGTTAAGACTCTGCCTTTCAAAGCAAAGAGATTCATTTGTACCATTCTTTCTAGTTCCCACAGTACTTAAACATTTATTTTAAGCAGACATTTCACAATGGACACTTGGTGAGTTTTCAGCAAACCTGGTTGCTTTTCCCACCCCTTCACTTAATAGAGTTTTGGTCTATGCCATTTTCTATCACAGAGGCTTGATATCACATATCTAGGGAGAAAAAGGAGCTTCCGTCTCAGCTCTACTTGTTTCTTCATCCAAGTTTTCATGTTCTCCTACATGATCCCTCCATTAAAGTTCACTTGGTCTTTCACCTCTCTTTACATACTCAGGACTTGCTGTTTCTCTGACTTGAATCATCCTGACTGCCTGCAATGCTCTGCTTCTCACTGCTGGTCACTAAAACCCCCACTTGTCTTAAGACCAAGCCCACATGTTCTTTGTTTCATAAACAAAAAAAGTCCATGATTATGCAAGATAGAAATAATTACCTGGTCAGTTTGAATGTATTTAGTCACTGTCTTTTCCCTTACAGATCAGAAACATGGTTCAGATTACCTTGTAACTCTCATCGTTATCAGCCCCTACCTCATACATAAAAAAAATGCTCAAATCATACACTAAATTAAGAAATGACAGAAAATTTTCACTTTTTTAATGTAAGAAAAATACTCTCTGCCTGCAGATTAGGCTTATTCCCATGTCTCTGCTAACTTTTACTGGCTACACACAGAAATTGAAGAGGTGAGGTGTTCAAGAGAATTCATACTTTAAACATTGAAACTACAGAAGACACAGTGCAAGAATGGGCCATGTCTGTACAAGAACATTTGCTAAAACTTCAAGTTAATCAGTGTTCTTAGGTGAGATTCTAGTTTGCTTGCCCAAAGGCAGATACTGGTATTCTCTGTCTTAGGAAAATAAGAAGTGCTGGAATTAGATGCTTACAGCTAAGATAAAAAGGGCAAAAATGGCTAGATGTTGAAAATTTGTAGGGTGGGGTGGGAAGGTAAGAAGTTGGAGAGACTATATGAAAAAAGAAAATCGGTATTGCTATTTAAAGACTCTGTTTTGTTATCTTGGAAACCTTCTCCCAAATTCCATGTTTCTATCAGACTCTCAGGTTTCAGATAAAAGGATTTGGTGTTACTATTGTTACACAGACTAAAAGAATTCTTTACACAGGCCTTTTTGTTGTAAGAACAAAATCGAATCTCCTTGCCTTCTGAAACACCCAGGGATTCCAAGGAGTTTAGAGAGCAACGAATTCCTGTCTCAGTTGTGGGAAGAAAACCAGATGGCTCTTAATTTCAGGACATAAATCTATATCCTACATCACCTACCACCAAATTGGGGGCAAAACCTGCCATTTTGTGGATGTTATTCTATTTTTGGTTAAGAGTAGCACATTTAGTCTATGGATTATCACTTTTATCACACACGTTTTCATGACATTTAAGTTACATGATAGCCAGGCAGGATGGCTATGATGTCATCCTTGACTCAACAGACATGAATGAGTTTGAGCGAACTTCGGGAGATAGTAAAGGACAGGGAAGCGTGGCATACTGCAGTCCACGGCATTTCAGAGAGTCAGACAAGACTGAATGACTGAACAACAACAAATATCTCTGGGAGAAAAATCTGGTTAAGTATGGTTTCTTATAAGAATGAAGTAGTTATGTTTTTCAGCTACTAAATGTTGTAGAGAGTGGTGATCCTTTTTGCCATGAACTAGATAAATAATCTGGCTTCCCAGGTGGCTCACTGGTAAAGAACTTGCTGGCCAGTGCAGGGGACATGGGTTCAATCCCCGAGTTAGGAAGATTCCCTGGAGTAGGAAACAGTAACTTACTATAGTTTTCTTATCTGGAAGATCCCATGGACAGAGGAGCCTGGTGGGCTAGAGTCCATGGAGTCACAAAAGAGTTGGACACAACTTAGCAACTAAACAACAACAGACAAATAATCAACACATGACATTTGAAGAGATGTGAAGTATTGAGAGTAGACTCTCATGTTGTACAGACTACGGAGAAATCAAGTCTTTTCACAAAATGTGGGTGAGAAAACTGTTCAGTACCTTCCGAGGGAGGTTACCCTAACCCCAACAAGTCAATTTTAACTTATCCCACACTCAGTTCTAATAGGGTACTAACAGGAGAATCAATTTTGCTATAAACATGACTGTTGACTTTCAAGGAAATATTTTGATTTAAACAGTTAACTAGTCACAGCTTGAGCTGGGCTCATGGAAAAAAAAAAGAAGTTATAATTGTAAGTGACAATTATGACCTTTTAAAAAAATATTAAAATCTAACTCAGTAAAGACAGCCTCTGAGGATCATAACTGAGGAGGGAATTCCCTTCTTAGGGAATCTTCCCGACCCAGGGATTGAACCCACATCTTCTGCATTGTAGGCAGATTCTTTATCATCTGAGCCACCAGGGAAGACTGTAACAGGACATAAAAGACTGCAAATATCCTGTCAGAGGCAGATAAGAAGGAGTTTGTTACAAAGAATCAAAAAACAAATAGCCTTAGTTTGTTATCAGCATCATGATAAAACATATTATGCAATGTACTATAATACCATTTGAAATGATATAAAGATGCCACAGCAATTTGACCTAAGCCAGAAGTAAATAAGAATCACTTAACAAAGTGATGGCACTGTATTATAAGAATTAAAACAAATGATAGTTTATATATACATGTAAAGTTATTTTACAGATTATATAACACTATATATTTAGTTCATATATATTAATAGAAACTATTATACATTAAATTATGTTTTCATCGGTGTAAATTCTTTTAAAAAGTCTCTTTAATATAAATGAAAATAGCAGTAAATAGGTGCTTTAGCATCGGCTGGTAGCATCTGCTATATTAGGTAGCTTTTTCCATTTACTAATTACTGAGTAACATAGCAGTAACAATAAGAAGCACAATAAAAATGCATCTGCTATAGAAAGCTTACTGAGAATTGTGTGGCTAGAGACTTTAAATAAATTACCTCATTTAACTCCATGGTATTGCTTTATACTTTGTTTTTCACTTCCGATTTCAAAATACAAATATTCTGTCTCTGATTTTTCTTGTGCCTTAAGCCATGCACATGCCAGACTCATGAAGATTCTTACTAACTCATTCAATCCACTCATTCATTCAATAATCACTTATTGATCATCTATGAATGTTCTTTTCTTCATTTATCTATTTACTGATTTAGGGGAGAAGAGGAAAGAAAAGTCAGCTTTCATTCACTTTCCATGTACTGAGGGCTGTTGATGTAGAAGGGAATACAGAAGAGCCAGGGAGGGGAATGGGGGACAGATATACTCAGAGATCAATCACAGTGTTGTTCACTGAACATTCTATCAGAAGAGTGGGCAGTGCAGACTGGGAGCTCTGAATGAAACAAGTGATTCAGTTGGAGGGGCTGGGAAGGTGTCCTCAAACAGGGAATGCATGAGCTTTGATCTGGGCTAAGACTAGTGGAAAGGACACCCCAGGACACCCCAGGAACAGTAACAGATAAAAGAATCCTGGGAGAGCATAGTTCACACAGCAAAAGTGAGCCTTTTAGAGAATCAGAAGCATAAACTGTGCATAGCACTAACAGTAAAGAATTTGCCTGCTAATGCAGGAAACACGGGTTAGATCCCTAGGTCAGGAAGATCCCTGGAGAAGGAAATAGCAATGGACTCCAGTATTCTTGCCTTGAGGATCTCAAGGACAGAGAAGCCTGGCAGGCTATAGTTCATGATGTTGTGAAGAGTTGGACACGACTAAAACAACTTAGCATGCCCATGTGCACGGAAGCATAAACTGCATAGCTAATGGTGGGACATGAAGTTAGGAGTTGCTCAGCCAAGGAAAACAAACCAGCCTTAATTGTATAGGGCATTTCATTTTGTGTTTATAAAGAAGATGCTGGAATGCACTCCCTAACCCATTAGCATTAGATATAATTATTTAAACATAACTTGTTAGAGATTAGCTGTTTAATTAAAAAAACATAATTAATTGGAGCAATGTGTTAAATAATATTTGACATCATTAATGAGGGGATAATTATGTGTGCTATTTAAAAACAGCGCAATACTAATATTTTCTTGTCAAATGAAGCAAAAACTAACTACAAAGCACCTTAACTCCTTGACTAAATTCATTTTGGAATTTATATTCCTGGCAATAATCACTCAAATTTAAAAAAAAATCAAAACTTATTTTAAATTTCTCCATGCAAACTCAAGAAAATATAAGAAAAATGGAGGCACATTTTCATAAAGAATAGGTAAGAAAAGGGGTGTAAGGGAGATTCCCATTGGGTACATGTAAATTATGTATAAATTACATGAACTCAGACTTAGCAAGACTTAGAGAAAATGCCTCCACAGAATTTCCATTTAGCTGTAGAATATCATCAGGGCCCCAGGAGAAGCCTGATTCTGAAAGAACTTGTTTTGCATTGATGGAGAGAAGTAATGATGGACCAATATTATGGATCACTTGTAGGTTCCAAAATCATGGACCGCTCCATAGGTAATGTTCAACACATTGTATACACTGTTCCTCTAAGTTTCACAAAAGCCCAGTGAGCTAAGTGTTATTCATATGCTTAGTTTTTCTGCGAAGGCTGAACAGGTTAGGGGATTTGCCCAGGGTCACTCAGCTAATAATCAGTAGTGTCAGGGTGCATCCTGAGGTTATGCTGTCAGTTTTACACCAGGAGGCATTGTGCACTGACATCAGAAAGGCTGCAATTCATATGCTAATACAGCAAGTCATTAAATATGGACATGAATGTATTTTATGACTTGACTTGAACATTGTACATGAATGGTATACGGCTATTCTTTGCTGTCTGTTATCTAGCAAAGAGTATTTACGGAAAATAAGGTTCTGGGGTATCACTCTGGCTTATTTACTTCTGGGAGAGTGATTAGTGAATGGAGTATAGCCAATTCCTCTCAAAACACTCCTGTTCACAGGATGCCAACAAAGATTTGTGAGCTAGATAATGGCCTCTGGTTGAATTGTATTAAACTGCTATTCTTTGAAGGTCAAGAGAGGTCCAGTATTGGCCAGTTCATATATTTGAACTTAATGCTGTTAGATCATTCTATTGAAAGGTCACCGTGAAGAGGTGAGTAGCTTGGAGTTGAAGAAATGAAAGAAGATGGTTTTGAGTATCTTTAGTGATTTGGGGGAAAAAGAATGACTGCTTCAGTGAAAGTCATGTCTACATCTGTGTCTCTAGTTCTGCTTTACAAGAAAGATCATTGACACTATTTTTTCTAGTTTCCACATATGTGTCAATAAAACAAACATATGGATACTCAGGGAGAAAGGGAGGGTGGAATGAATTGGGAGACTGGGATTGACACATTTACATCATTGGCACTCTGTATAAAACAGATAACTAAAGAGAACCTACTGCACAGCACAGGGAACTCTGCCCAGTGCTCTGTGGGGACTCAAATGGGAAGGAAATCCAAAAAAGAGGGGACGTATGTTTACATACAGCTGATTTACTTCACTGTACAGAAAAAACTAACAAAACATTGTAAAGAAACAATAAAGAGTAGTTTTAAAAACTCCATGTCTAAGGAAGCGATTAGAAAACTCTGAAAACTGAACTAACATGATGACCAAGTAGAGATGAGAAGCGAGAGTGAAAATTATCAGGAAAATGCTGAGATATTTAGTCAAGCTGGGAACATCATCTGAGCTAAGGTTCCTCCCAACAAAGAATTATCTGACAAGAAATTCGCTTCCTCTTTCTAGAGAGTTTACTCTATATTGCATGTTTGAATCCATGATAATTCAAGAAATACCTTTCTGTCTTGAAAGTAAACAAGCAAAGAAAAAGCAACAAAACCCAGATTCCTGAATCTGCGAAACTGAAGGCAGCCCTGCTGGTGAGGAAGGGACCCCAGGAGCCTGCCCGCCACACACACTCGGGGACCGCATGTGCATCAGCGTGGTGTGTAGACTGTCCACTCAGCAGATGTCAGTCAGCTCCTACTGGGAGCCAGGCTCAGTGCCAGCTGCCAGGTCTAGGGTGAAGCACATACCTTCTCTCTCCGCCTCTGTCCTGCCCCTTGAAGGGAGACTGCAGTTCACTATGCAGGTGTAGTGAGAAGGATGCAGACCCGGATGGGCAAGGGGCAGCAGAGGCTGGAGAAGTGTAAGAGGGTCTTACCTGCTCCTATGGCTCTTGGTGTCCCCTGCGCGCGCACACACACACACACACACACACACACACACACACACACACACGTCACACTTGTGCACACAGAAACACAACCAATCGTCACTCCTAGCGTACCCTGAAGAGGAAATTTCTCACTACTGCTCAGAGTCCAAGAACACTGGCCTCTGGTCAGCCATCCTTGGGCCTGCCTGATTGCTGCATTGGGAAAGAATCTGCCAGCAATGCAGGAGACCCTGGTTCGATTCCTGGGCCAGGAAGATCTGTTGGAGAATGGAAAGGCTACCCACTCCAGTATTCTGGCCTGGAGAATTCCATGAACTGTATAGTCCATGGGGTTGCAAAGAGTCACACATGACTGAGCGACTTTCACTTTCTCCCATCCTTAATCCTCCTGACACACCAAAATCATTCCTAAAGTTTTCTATCTTCTGATTCTTGGCTTGGAATGGTTGCAACTTTGCTTTCCCATTTTTTCTTTTATCCTGATATTTATAATAACAATTTTGAGTAGAAATTCCCATGAACAGCGGTCCCAGGCGAAGGATCTTCTGCTGGGAGGATGCAAGTGATATAAATGGGCTGATCTCTGTTTTTATTATTGATATATTCCTGTTAGTCACTCAGTGGTGTCCAACTCATTGCGAGCCCATGGACAGTAACCCACCAGGACCCACTGTTCATGGAATTCTCCAGGCAAGAATACTGGAGTGGGTAATCATTCCCTTCTCCAGAGGATCTTCCCGATCCAGGGATCAAATCCAGGTCTCCTGCTGTATTGCAGGCAGATTCTTTATGTCTGACGGAGAAGGCAATGGCACCCCACTTCAGGACTCTTGCCTGGAAAATCCCATGGATGGAGGAGCCTGGTAGGCTGCAGTCTATGTGGTCGCTAAGAGTCGAACACGACTGAGCGACTTTACTTTCACTTTTTACTATCATGCGCTGGAGAACGAAATGGCACCCCACTGCAGTGTTCTTGCCTGGAGACTCCCAGGGACGGTGGAGCCTGGTGGGCTGCCATCGATGGGGTCCACAGAGTCGGACACGACTGAAGTGAGTTGGCAGCAGCACATTCACGTCTGAGCCACCAAGAAAGCTCTTCTAGAGCCTGCTTTCCAATATCCCTTCAATAAGAATATTGATATCTAACACTGAGATTCAGCACACTCTGAGATTCCTTTGCCTGTTGTTACTGGGAAAAAGAAACAAAAAATAATGTTTTGGATTTCTCTGATAAGCTCCCTTGCTGAAGGAGATTGTCCACTGTCAGGACCAAGTGAAGCATGTTGCTCTGCTTTTCCTTCAGAAATCCCCCTGCATCTTATGTTTGCTTTCTGTTGCCTCCTCTCCAGATTTTTTCCAAGTAAGTTGAAGTTCCTCCCTGAGGTAGAAGGACAGTCCGGTCTCACCGATCACGTGGTAACTTCCTCCAAAGTGTAAAAGGTGAAGTGGCTGCCACACAGAGCCATTCCTGGGGCCACCTCTGACAAACACCCAAAAACACACATGAGTACTCAGTTGCTAAGTCGTGTCCATGTTGTGATGCCATGTACTACAGCCAGGAAGGCTCTTCTGTCCATGGAATTTCCCAGGCAATAATACTGGAGTGGGTTGCCATTTCCTCCTCCAGGGGTCTTCCTGACCCAGGGATTGAACCTGCATGTCCTGCATCTCCTGCATGGGCAGGCAGATTCTTTGCCACCAAGTCACCTGGAAAGCCGTGAAAACACACAGCAGAGCCAAATACAGAACATCTTCACAAGTATTCCTGGCAGAGCTGAGAAAAGCTCCTTCTCGGCATGCTCAGAAAAGTGTTTTCTGGAACATAAGGCCAAAGGAAAGGGGTAATTTATTGTGGAGATTGTGTATTAATTAGTCTTCCGGAGTTCCTTGGGTAATTACAACCTGTAACATTTGTAATTGATTTGACAAGATTAAAAACGGATGCTTTGGTTCATCAGCGAAATTAGCAAGTGGCCAAGGAGAAGCTGGAGAAGGGCATGTCTCACCTGTGAGATGAGGAGCCAATTGGTCTCAGTACAAGCCCCAGACAGCACCTTCCCTGGAGCCAAAACTGCAGCAGGCATCTAAGACTGTACACTCAGCAGGTAAGTCCTCTCCCAGAAAAGACTATATGGGCTGGGTGACCAAATGACCCCTGAGTGGCTCTTTAGAAATTAGAGGAGAGAGCATCCGGGGTCTGGTGAAGTCAGACCTACCTCAAGCCCACCTTGATAATGGTCAGGGCAACAAGACTGACATAATTAAAAATCACTCATTTTGTAAAACAAGAGGAAAGGGCCCTTCTCCGGGAGGGGATAAGATAGGATGAATGGGGCCAGGATGGACAAGGAAGCTGTCTCCTGCTGGACAGACTCTCTGGCTGAACCCTTCCCTTTTGAGCCTTGTGGATAGCCTTCTGTTCTTCAAGATTCTGGACCCCTCTCTGTCTTACTCATGGCTCTGCTTCCTTTTTCCACCTGTCACAACCTGTGGGCTTACTGTGAACTGGAGCAGCGAGTTGGTTCTTTGGGGGTTCAGGGAGATGCCTACTGAAGGTCCTGGAACTCAAACACCCCATTTCAGAGACCGCCTCCAAACTGAGAGGTCCAGCAGGTTGACAATACCTTCTTGCAGAGGTGACGAGGTTCTCCTGATAAACAGTGCTATGGAGGTTGTTGATGGGAGACCAAGGATGGAGATTCAGGAAAAGAATGAGTAGGATATCCCAACAAAATGGGCTTATTAGTTAACATTTATGGAGCACTTTCTATGTATTAGGTGTCATCTGTGGTTCCTTCTTGGTTATAACAACAGAGTTGAATAGTTCTGAGAGAGCTTATGCCAAGCAATACATTTAAAAAAAATAATGTAGCTGCTTGACAATGTTGTATTAGTTTCAACAATACAGGAAAGTGAATCCACTATACATATGCATGCATCACCTGTTTCTTGGATTTCTTTCCCATTTAGTTTTCCACAGAGCACTGACCAGAGTTCCCTATGCTGGACAGAAAGTTCTCACTGTGAATGTGAATGTGTTAGTCACTCAATCATGCCCGACTCTTTGTGACCCTGCGGACTGTAGCCTGCCAGGCTCCTTTGTCCATGGACTTCTTCAGGCAAGAACACTGCAGTGGGTTGCCATTCCTTTCTCCAGGGGATTTTCCTGACCCAGGGATCGAACCTGGGTCTCCTGCATTGCAGGCAGATTCTTCACTGTCTGAGCCTCCAAGTTCTCATTGGTTATCTACTATATACATAGAATCAATATTGTATATATACCAATCCAAAGAATGACGTGGTATATACACAATGGAATACTACTCAGTCGTAAAAAAGAATATGTTGCCATTTTCAGCAATATGAATGGATCTAGAGCCTATCATATTTAGCGAAGTAAGTCACACAGAGAAAGAGAAGTGCTATATGACATCACTTATATGTGGAATCTAAAAAATAATGTAAATGAATGCAAAACAAATAATACAAATAATGCAAAGCAGGAACAGGTTCAGAGACATAGGAAACAAACTTATGGTCACCAAAGAGGAAAGGGACAAATTAAGAGTATGGCATTATCAGATATACAGTATTATACATAACATAGATAAGCAACAAGGATTTCCTATATAGTACAGGAAATTATGCCCACTATCTTACAATAACCTATAACCAAATATAATCTGCAAAAATACACAAATCACTATGCTGTATACCTGAAACTAGCACAATAGCTTAGTTGTACTGTAAATCAACACAAAAGTATAGTTTTTGTAAATCCACTGCAGTTAATAAAAAAAAACTGATACAAAATAAGCCAGAGATATTGACTTACAGAACAAGTTTGCCAAGCTCTGCTCTAGAATAAAACCCTAATCACAAGAGCACACCCTATACACAAGAGCCCATATTCATTCTTTCTCCAGGATTTCATGAGCATGATAATTCATGGGCTGAGATATAGAGCACCATGTTGAAATCTGGGGACTCTTTTCTGGTCCAGGAGAGAGACAGTTTGCCCTTTCTAGTGTTCTTTACTTTTCCCCATCAACCTGGAGGAGAAGTGGAAGAAAGGCTCGCCAAGATGGAGATGGCTCCACTTAAAATACACATGCATGCCATTAGAAATGTCACCTTTTTTCGCTTTGATATTGGGGAGAAAGACTGTGAGAAGCGGGTTTGTAACCACATGGGGTAGGTTATCATGAAATAAATATTGCTTAATAAGTATTCCAAAGACGTGACCAGAGAAAAGTTGCTAAACCATAGAGCATAAACAAGCCTCTTTGTTTGGGTTTATCTCTAATAGCTGACACTTATAGATGGTAGATAAATGCTCCCAGTCTTCTGGGTTTTGAGCATATGGCTGCCAAGAAAGGATGGGACATGTCTAACTGTACTTGGAGATGCAGAGACTCATGTGGTCCTGCCATGGGTGGGGCTCATGCCTTGTCACTTTCTACTTATTCCTTCCCCAACACTGACAGGAAGGAGGGTTTCCAAGAGTTTCAATAAGATGGTTAGTCATCGGAGGTCACTGGTTTTATGCCTCATCTCCAAGAAGGACACTAATTTCCTGCAGAAGAGATGGCTATCTGCCTAGTCTCTTCTTCACAGAAGAGCATGCCAGTTAGGTCTGGTAACACATTTTTAGCAATATCTTTTGTTGTCTATAAGTGTCTTTTATGTTATCCAGGCGGAAAATGGTGTGGAACTGGGCATCTGCCACCTACTTTCCTCCAACAGATGTGACTCAGCTTTTCTTAGCTTGTCCATTGTAGGGTGGCACTCAGGATGACTAAGTGCAGTAGCTAGGGAGCCTTCAGTGAGTACAGGGACATATGGGTGGAGATTGGTTATGGGATTTCACACATTTGAACCCAGTTAAACATTTGAGATTTGATTAATTGATCCATGTACACTACTCATATGGACCTGGGAAGATTTTCTTAAGCAGAGTGAGTGAGATAAACAGGCTGAATTAGATCGTAAATGCCTCCTCATATCCTAAAAACTAAAAAATAATATAAATAATGATAATAAAGAGTATATCATGATTGCTATTGTTATCATTGTGCCTGGTCCTACATGCCGATGAGCATCTATCTGCTCATTCAAACCTCTCAAAAGCCCTAACCCTAGAGACAGGTGTTATCATTGTATTTTAGAAAGGAGGAAACTGAAGCTCAGAGAGTCCAAAGCATGCTCATAGGAAGTATCAGATAAGCCTGGTTAGCCACAGATGTAATCTCTCTTTGGCCCAGCACCAACAGCAGCTATTCCCATGAAGGACTCTCTCCTACAAGAAAGGAGGTTCCAGTGTTCTTACATCCAGAGCACCAGATCTGGATATTGTTCTGGCACCCCAGGGCAGCAGCATCTCCACTCTGATTCCCTGTTATGTCTGAAGTTCTGCCCTGAATCATGGACCAAGTTACTAGATATGATCTTACCATCTCCCTCCCCTGGGGCCTTCCTTGTGGTTGAGCCCTGCCTCTCCTATTGCTCTCGTCTGTTGGATGGGCCTCCTGAGTTATAACTGGAATCCAAAATGACAGCTACCTAGTAACTGAAGCTTCATGTTCCAGTTTTCAACGTCTTGAGTATAAATCCTGTCCTGGATCAAACTGGAGTTCACTATACTCCCTTATACCTAGTGGCAGAAGGGCCTCCAAGATTGAGGAAAATAAAATTCTGCATTCTGTCTGACAAAGCTGCTAGGCTGATTGAGTTGCCAAGGGATGACTTGGTTTCCTTCTTAACCAATTGTCTGATGGTCCATGCGGATTGCCTGATGGTGGAAGGTGAGTGATGAAGAGGAAGTCTGATCTCACACAGAGATAAGATGATATCTCTGCAAGGGTGGGATGATATGGGAGAATGGCATTGAAACATGTTAATTATCATATGTGAAATCAATCGCCAGCCCAGGGCTGATGCTTGGGGCTGGTGCACCGGGATGACCCAGGGGGAGGGAATAGGGAGGGAGGAGGGAGGTGGGTTCTGGAGGGGGAGCATATGTATACCCATGGCGGTTTCATGTCACTGTATGGCAAAACCAACAAAATAAAGTAAAGAAAATTAAAAAAAAAAAAAAGATGATATCTCAATCTCAATCCTCCAGTCTAGAGTTCCCTGATCTCCACTGAGTTCTTAGTGGTAACCCCTTCAGGAGCCCCTTTCTCTACCTTTAATCCAGTCTTTGAACACAGAGGCCAGAAAGTTGGAGGAAAGCCAGGGGTTCAATAGCCTATGTGATCGTTAATTTCTTGCCCATAGAAAACAAATCTTGATGTCAGTGCTGTGCTAACATTGCATCTTTAACCTCATGGCGGTAGCGTTAGGCCAGTAAGCATTAATAAAACAAACTGACTTCCACAGAGGCAAGCCGGACACTAAAGAGAAAGCTGAGGCTCACTGCTAATCCCATCCGCTAGTTCATTCCCTCCTCTTTTTTGGAATCTTCTATTAAAAAGTAAATAAAATAATAAGCTCCAATTAAGCCATGCCAGAGGGTATGCTGTATGTCTAAGGGACACTGGCATATTTGTCAACCGTGATCTGGATACAGAGATGTTATCTGGCTCTGGGCTTGTCCCATGAAGCAGGCATGCTTGTAAGGCCTAGATCTTATTGATGGCTGCAGTGGCAGAGTCTGATGGAGTGGATGCCCTGAGCAGAGACTGAGGAGGCCCAAGATAGATTTCATGCTTTATCGCTACTAAAAGATTCTTAGCATTTAGGTTGTTTATTGTAGAGCCACCGGGGAAGTCTCCTTGCCCCCCCCCGCCCCTCTCTCTATATATATATTAAATATACTTAAAAATATAGAATATAGGTATAGATTTTGGGTTGGCCAAAAGTTTATTCAACTTTTTTTGTAATATTTTATGGAAAAAAAAAAACAAGCAAACTTTTTGGGCAACTCAATATATATATGTTTCATATTTTTAAAACTTTTATTTTTATTTTTGTATTTATTTTTGGCTGTGTTGGGTCTTTGTTGCTGTGCAAGCTTTTTCTCTAGTTGCAGCAAGCAGAAGCTACTCTCTAATTGCAGTGTGTGGTCTTTTCATTGCAGTGGCTTCTCTGGTTGCAGAGCATGGGTTCTAGGCACACCAGCTTCAGCAGTTGCAGCTTCCAGGCTCTAGAGTGCTGGCTCACAGTTGTGGCCTTTGGGATTAATTGCCCTGTGGCATGTGGGATCTTCACAGATAAGGATGGAATCCAAGTCTCCTGCATTGGCAGGTGGGTTATTTACCACTGAGCCACCAGGGGACCCCCCCCCCCCCGCCACTGCCGTTTTGTATTTTTAATCTCTTTTAAATTCAAAGTTCTGGTCATGATCTCTTAGTTTTCTGATTTGCAAAACAGTAACAGCTGGCTTTGTTATTTATCAGACAGGGACATCATAGGGAATGACAAATGAAGTTATGATGTTGGAGGTCACACTTGGAGATGCTCTGAAAAGCATTTTTAAACTGTTGGATTGATAACAATGAGGGTGTCCATAAAATTATTTTCTTTAAAAAATCATGGAGTGAATAGGCCATAAAGTAACATATATTATCAATAAAAGTAAGAATAGGGATCTTTATTAAATTTTGTCTCTGATTGTGTGTGTGTGTATGTTTGTGAATACTCGGTCACTACATAAGATGTACTACATCATGTGAATTGCATTAACAAAAAACATCTAAAAAGCTCTGTTCTAAAGGTTGACCTTAGATCAATGAAAGGGTGGAGGGGACGCGCCATTCCTTCTCCCCTTGGCTTATGCCACACAGAGGGATTCTTCTGATTCTGAGTCACTTAACTCTTAACTGGCAGATGGTACTTCCAGCCCCTCTAACTGGAACACATTCATCCACTCTGATTCCCCCTCAATCAGGGCCAGATTTTCTCAAATCAGGAGGGAGGTAGATTGAATGAGGGAGTGTAGGAAGAAGTAACTAACCTTAATTTAGTACTTATTATGTGCTCCCTGGTGATTCAGTGGTAAAGAATCTGCCTGTCAATGCTGGAGACATGAGTTCAATCTCTGGGTCAAGAAGATCCTTTGGAGAAGGAAATGGCAACCCACTCCAGTGTTCTGGGAAATGGCATGGACAGAGGAGCCTGGAGGGCTACAGTCCATGAGGTCACCAAAAAGTCGGACATGCCATAGCCACTAAGCAACAATATACGTTGGTTACTGGCCCCAAAATATTAAAAATAAAATGAAATAAACTTTATGGCAATCCTAGAGCAGATACCTTACTTACTGACTTTCACACATAAAGAAGTAGAAATTGAGAGACACAGAACCATGATTTTTCGAAAAGACTTAACTATTTAAAGTCACTTTTTAACTTTTTGATTTGAGTATAGTTGCTCTACTGTGTTGTGTCAATTGCTATCCATCAAAGTGAGGCAGCCATGCGTATACATGTTGTTATGCCCAGGTCATGATCTCCACAAATCACCAGGAGGCCATACACCAATACAAGCGCAAGAGGGAATTTATTGCAGACCCGGGTCTGGACCGCACACACAGACGGACACAGCGGAGTGAGGGCAGCGGCCCCCAGCCGCATGGTACAAGGCTTTTAAAGGGAGAAGACAAAGGGAAATTGGCTACAGGTGGGGTGACGTTATCTTGGTGCTCTGTGATTGGTCAGGACAGGAGGGGCGGTCAGGGGCTTTACGCGCACTAGCCCCTGATAGGTATATCTTTGGCACACTATGATTGGTCGTGTCTAGGCTGGTGACCTGGGGGTGGGGGAACTTGGGTGTTGCCTTCTATTCACTTAGGCTCTACAATGTAACCCCTCTTTTTTTGGATTTTCTTCCTATTTCGGTCATCGCAGAGTAGTGAGTGGAGTTCCCTGTGCTATATTAATGCATATATGTAGAATCTGGAAAAAATGGTAGATGATTTTACTTGCAAAGCAGAAATAAAGACGTAGACTCAGAGAACTTGGATACCAGTGGGGGAAGGGGTGGGGTGGGATGAATGGGAGATTGGGATTGATATATATTTGGACTGATTAATATATATATATATATATTACTGGCACTATGCATAAAATCTACCTGGTGGCTCAGATGGTAAATAATCTGCCTACAATTTAGGAGACCCAGGTTCAATTCTTGAGTCAGGAAGATCCCCTGGAGAAGGGAATGGCTACCCATTACATATTCTTGCCTGGAGAATTCTAGAAACAGAAGAACCTGACAGGCCATACATAGTCCATGAGCTAGCCTGGAGAGCTGGACATGACTGAGCAACTAACACTTTCACTTCCTTTTATAAAATACCTAAATCATTTTTAATTGAAGGCATTGTGTTAGGTGAAATAGGTGAGAGAGAAAGACAAATATTTTCTGACATTATTTATGTGTGGACTTTAAAACATAGTAATAGTGTATAAATATATAAATATAAAATATAAAAAAGTAGTCAATATAACAACAACAAAAAAGCAGACTCACAGATAGAGAGAAAATCCTAGTGGTCATCCGTGTAGGGGGAGGGAGATGGAAGAGTGGGGTGCACAAACTATTGGGTATAAGATGGGCTACAAGATGTATTATACAACATGGGGAATATAGTCAATATTTTGTAATAACTAAATGGAAAGTAACCTTTAAAATTTATATTAAAATAAAAAGATAAATTATTAAAAATCATTTTTCCTCTTATTGAAATAATCTCTTGGACTGTTACTTTGGCCTGCTAAAAGGATTGGGACATACTGAGCAAAACTGTGACTCTCCATAAGGGCACTTTATGTTATTTTATAGGAAATAATACATGTAGGTACCTCAAGTTTCACAATAAACCAAACACTTCCATAGTCTTGTCTGACTTGACCCTCACCATATATTCATCAGATGGGCAGGGGAGTAATGTTCCCATTATAGAGACTGGGGAATGAAAACTCAGATAGTAAATGATCCACATGCTTAATAAGAGATGGAGTCAAATCTTGAACTAAGTTCTTGCTTTTGATTCCACTGTTCTTTGAACCATAACTACTATTGTTACATGATCATAGAGACCCTTGTGTCTCGAGTCACATCTAATATTTTTCATTATGCTGGAGGCTAAAAAACAATACTACAAAAGAAGAGAGGAAAACTCACATTATTATAAATCTGGAGTGGAGATTTTTAAGACATCTTTAAACACACTCAAAGCAAGTACATATTTTAAATTTGTATTTTCATTACAAATATCTCCCAGCACTCAGTGAAAACTAACCAGATTACTAAATCCTTATATAATACTGAGAATATTGTTCAGAAATCAACTAATCTGACTCAGCAGGGAAACATGAAATACCAATATGCTTTTGCCCTTACATTGCATCTACCAAGCTCTTAGAATGAAAAGCCAAAGATAAGGCTTTTCTCTGTCTTTTTTAAACAGGGAAAATTAATTGCTCCTGCAGAGATGAAAACTTTACACTGGAACAGAAACCAGTGCAAAATGCTTTTTTCTCCGGTTCCCACCTGTGGAGAATGAGGATTTGGCAGCATATTGGAGCTTACACAGAATAAGTCACAAAGACAAATACCAGATCCCTTCCTAATTAGGAAGTGGATGGTCTGTTAGACACTGTGCTCAAAGGATGGCTATCAGTAGAGGGGAAGGGAGATGAAGTGTTTTAGAATATTTGCATGTTTGACAGTGATTATCTTGACATGGTCTGCATTTATATAGCTAGACCAGTCTATGGAATTGCTAAGTGAATATTGAGAATTAAATAAACAAGACTTTTGATCGTAGAGTTTAAGATTTGCAGCTGGCATAGGAAACACTTCTATGCATCTTTTTGTTTTGTCTGCAATCTTTGTGGATAAGCTCACAATACCACTCGTAGTAGAATTCAATACATCAGTTCATGAATGAGGTCAACTTGGCCTGGTGGTTATTGTTGACCAGGATGCAGATCTTGGGGCTTTGATTTTCACTTCTCCAATTGAGTGGTTTTAGTCAAATCTGTCCATCAGTTTGTCTCAGTTTTCTCTATCTGAATAAGTGGGAAATGGAAATGTTTCCCTCTCTGACTTCAGAATATATATTAAAAAGAGGCCTGCAGAGTTTGGGATGGACATGCACACGCTGCTATATTTAAAATGGATAAACAACAGGACCTCCTGTATAGCACAGGAAGTTTTGCTCCATGTTATGTGGAAGCCTGGAGGGGAGGGGAGTTTGGGGGAGCATGGATGAATGCATACATATGGCTGAGTCCCTTTGCTGTCCACCTGAAACTATCATAACATTGTTAATCAGCTGTATTCCAAAAAATAAAAAGTTAACAAAAAGTGCATGCAGGGGGACTTCATAGGAATTCATAGACACTGTTTGTGATTCAAATCAGCAGCTCTTCTGTCCTAGGAATTTAATTATTGCAATTGTCCTGACAGAGTGCCTCAGTGAGCTTTGGACTGCATTTGGAATCTGCTCTTTGAGTTCTAGATATGCCTCTGTTGATCAATATTAATTTGAGAAATCCATTTCAATATCACTTAAACATTTTTCTCATCTGAATGAGAACATTGGGACATAAGCATCACAAGGCTGTTGGTTGTATCAGATGTGAAAAATACATACCATAGTGCTTAATAACTGTAGTTACATTTGAAAACTAAATGTGACATGTGGCAAGCATTCAGATAATCTGACCAATCATTTTCCATAGATAAAAGAACGTCTTTCCAGAAAGATAAAGTACAAGGTTATCAAACTCCCTTTTAACACAAGCAGATGGCAGGGGATCTGGAGCTCAATTTGGGGAATAGGTTCTGGGAACTAGGGTCTTAGGCATGGGAGAAAGTCAGAGGAGGCCATTATTTTGAAAAGCATGAAAACAACTGCTCTAAGAGTGATCACTGAGAAAGTACAAGATTGCATAGAAGGATAGGAGTCCCTGAGGAATCAGATCACAGGCATTTCAGCCTCTTTGCAAGGAGCCTGTGGGAAGGAAGAAAGAATTGTGGGGGTTCAGTTTGCTATTCATCTACAGAGACTTAATAATTCCACTAATTATGGCCAGCCAAGGAGCTCATGAAGGCTTGTTTTATTATGTGCAACATCTCACTTGGAGGACTGATGCTGAAGCTGAAGCTCCAATGTTTTGTCCACCTAATGCGAACAGCCAGCTCATTGGAAAAGACCCTGATGCTGGGAAAGATTGAAGGCAGGAGGAGAAGGGGGTGATGGAGGATGAGATGGCTAGATAGCATCACCAACTCAATGGACATGATTTTGAGCAAGCTCTGGGAGATAGTGGAGGACAGAGGAATCTTGTGTGCGGCAGTCCATGGGGTCATAGAGCATTGGACATGACTTAGTGGCTGAAAAATAACAACAGACATCCCAAGAGCTGGACTTGTTCGCTTGACAGATTGAAGTTCAGCTGGACACTTTTGAGCGTCTCAGTACATACCCTTTTTTTTTTTTTTGATTTTCTTTTCTTTTTTTTTTTTATTATTGTTTTTGCCATACATTGTCATGATATCACCATGGGTTTACATATGCTTCCCCTCCGGGTCCCCACTCCCTCCTCCCTCCCCCCCGGGAAATCTCGCTGCACCAGTCCCGAGGATCAATCCTGGGCTGGCGATTGATTAGACACATGACAATTAACATGCTTCAATGCCCTTCTCCCATATCATCCCACCCTTACCCTCATCCACAAAGTCCACAAGTCTATTCTATACATCTGCGTTCCTTTTGTTGTCTCCCATCTTGGGTTCTCATTACTGTCTTTCTAAATTCCATATATATGTGTTAATATACTGTATTGTTGTTTTTGCTTCTGGCTTACTTCACTCTGGATAATGGGCTCCAGTTTCGTCCATCTGAGTAGAATTGTTTCAAATGAATTTTTTTTTAATGCTGAGTAATATTCCATTGTGTATATGTACCACAGCTTTCTTATCCATTCGTCAGTTGATGGGTATCTAGGTTGCTTCCATGTCCTGGCTATTGTAAACAATGCGGCGATGAACATTGGGATACACGTGGCTCTTTCAATTCTGGTTTCCTCGGTGTATATGCCCAGCAGTGGGATCGCTGGGTCATATGGCAGGTCTATTTGCAGCTTTTTAAGGAACCTCCATACTGTTTTCCATAGTGGCTGTACTAGTTTGCATTCCCACCAACAGTGTAAGAGGGTTCCCTTTTCTCCAAATCCTATACACTAACAGTGAGAAATCAGAAAGAGAAATTAAGGAAACAATTCCATTCACCATCGAAACAAAAAGAATAAAATACTTAGGAGTATTTCTACCTAAAGAATCAAAAGACTTGTATATAGAAAACTATAGAACACTGATGAAAGAAATCAAGGAGGACACAAACAGATGGAGAAATGTACCGTGTTCGTGGATTGGAAGAATCAATATAGTGAAAATGAGTATACTACCTAAAGCAATCTATAGATTCAATGCAATTCCTATCAAGCTACCAGAGGTCTTCTTCAAAGAATTAGAACAAATAATTTCTCAATTTGTATGGAAATACAAAAAACCTCGTATAGCCAAAGAAATCTTGAGAAAGAAGAATGGAACTGGAGGAATCAACCTACCTGACTTTAGGCTATACTACAAATCCACAGTCATTAAGACAGTATGGTACTGGCACAAAGACAGAAACATAGATCAATGGAACAGAATAGAAAGCCCAGAGATAAATCCACGCATCTATGGACACCTTATCTTTGACAAAGGAGGCAAGAATATACAATGGAGAAAAGACAACCTCTTTAACAAGTGGTGCTGGGAAAACTGGACAGCCACTTGTAAAAGAATGAAACTAGATCACTTTCTAACACCATACACAAAGATAAACTCAAAATGGATTAAAGATCTAAGCATAAGACCAGAAACTATAAAACTCCTAGAGGATAACATAGGCAAAACACTCTCTGCTATAATCCAAAGCGGGATACTCCATGACCCACCTCCCAGAATATTGGAAATAAAAACACGAATAAACAAATGGGACCTAATTAAAATTAAAAGCTTTTGCACAACAAAGGAAACTATAAGCAAGGTGAAAAGACAGCCTTCAGAATGGGAGAAAATAATAGCCAATGAAGCAACAGACAAACAATTAATCTCAAAAATTTACAAACAACTCCTGCAGCTCCATTCTAGAAAAATAAACAACCCAATTAAAAAGTGGGCCAAAGAACTTAACAGACATTTCTCCAAAGAAGATATAAAAATGGCTAACAAACACATGAAAAGATGCTCAACATCATTCATTATCAGAGAAATGCAAATCAAAACTACAATGAGGTACCACTTTACACCAGTCAGAATGGCTGCCATCCAAAAGTCTACAAGCAATAAATGCTGGAGAGGATGTGGAGAAAAGGGAACCCTCTTACACTGTTGGTGGGAATGCAAACTAGTACAGCCACTATGGAAAACAGTGTGGAGGTTCCTTAAAAAGCTGCAAATAGACCTGCCATATGACCCAGCAATCCCACTGCTGGGCATACACACAGAGGAAACCAGAATTGAAAGAGACACGTGTACCCCAATGTTCATCGCTGCATTGTTTACAATAGTACATACCCTTTTGAGGTGCTGACCACACATCTGAGAGGTGGCTACCCTTAGGGACCATAGACATTTGGCGACACTTTACTTTCATGATTCCTATTCACAGGTCATGGGAACCAAGCAAATGACAATGGCTATTCTTGGTTTAGTTTCTTGAGCTGATTTCCTGGTTAAGTCAGTCAAAGATGTTTGTCCGATTTAATGAAACGACTCCTGCAGGAAAACATCACATGGGTTGCTGGGTGTCAGATACAAATCACTTGCTGTTGCTTAGTTGCTAAGTTGCGTCTGACTCTTTTGTGATCCCAAAAGTCTGACTCTTTTGTAGCCTGTCAGGCTAGTCGGTCCATGGGATTTCCCAGAAAAGAATATTGGAGTGGGTTGGCATTTCCTTCTCCAGGGGAACTTCCCAACCCAGGGACTGAACCACGTTTCCTACTGGGCAGGCAGATTCTTTTTCATTAAACCACCTAGGAAATCCTTATAAATACTGCACCTACCCAATTAGCTGCTTATCCAAAGGCAACTTATGCAGTCTCTCAGTTAAGGCAATTAAGGGAACCCATATTTAAACATTAACTTGAGCCAAAACCTTTGAAAACTTCCAATGTTGTTTCTGCAGCCAATTGGCCAAATTGAAGGATCAAATCCAATATCAGTTGTGATGAAATAGCAATCTCAGTATAGCTGATATATTCCCTACAGTACAGACAGCACCAGCATGCTAGTTTACCCCAGAAAGAATCAGGCTAGGATTACAATGCATCTTTATTTCTCATGGTTTCTCCCACTTGCTTATTCATCAGATGCTTTTTTTTTTCACCTCCTCTTCCTTCTTGCTTTCAATATATCCATTCAAAACATGTCTGAAATAAATCCCAAGGCTCCTAAGAATATTTCTGCTCATGTAAGCGTGTGTACAACTTCCTTCCTCATGCTTTCACACAAGGCTTTCCTTTAAATGCCAAAGGAAAAGAAAACTTGCATTGTGTTTTGTTTGCTTCTCTCTTTTTGGCAGATATGCTTTACTTGTTTCTTGCTAGAGTTAAACGCAGACTATGGATCCTCTTTTCCCAGGCAGAAAAAGGTAATGGAAAAGCTTAAATCCTTGCTTTGCCTATTTGACCTTCAACGTGTGGCTTAAATTTTATTAACCTCTGATTTCTTTTCTGGAAACTGAGGATGAACAATAAGATAGAACAAGAGTACCACATGTAGTCCATAAAAAGCACCGGATGTAAGTGGCTATAAATTGATTTTCTTTCCCTTCCTTTTCTTATTAGACTCTTTTAAGATAATGTAAGCTCATTTTTTGAAATTATAAACAGGAATCTCTTAATGATCAAAGATATCTTTGTGTTAGGAGGTCTCTAAAGCACTTGCAGTCTGAACAGGAATGGGCGAGCACAGTAGAACGAAAGGGGGAAATGTCACTTTGCTGCCTTCATTTCAAAGCAGGAACTTGTGGGCAGTGGAATGGCCTGTTTTCCAGTTCTTCTAGATATAATCCTAGATAAGCATCTAGGAACTGCCAAGTCAAGAAATGATGCTGGTGTCTCCTTTACTAACTCCCTGAGAAAGTGGGAAATCAATTTCAATAGTGGTCTAGAGCCAGCAGGGATCTGAAGGTGACTGAGCTTAGACTTTGACCAACTGAGATAAAACATGAAGACTGCTTGGTACATGGCATTTCTAGCCAGCATCTCTAATAGCTGAGGTAGAAGAGGAGGTTGTTACTGTTAATGTGAGAAATATTTTTTTGGAATCAAATCAGGGCAAGATTTGGTAGCACTTATTTCTGTCTCCAGGCTACTTAGGCATCAGATATGCAAGGTCTAGAAAGGAAGTGTGTCTCTTGTGGTTTTTGGTCTGTGCCCCAATTCCTTCTCTAAAATAGCTGAACTCTGCCACATCACATCCCATTCAACACTGCTGTATCTTAGAGGAAATGTCTACCAATTCATTTCTAAACAAGGAAATTCAAGCTCAGAAAATGGCCATGATTACTGATCAAGGCCATTCAGAGGCTCTGAGGCAGGAGAGGAAGATGCCTGTTGCTGGAATCTCAGTGATGAGCAGATGCAGGGACACTGCCATGGCCTTGGGGGGTGACTGTCACCGTCACCACTGTGAAGATGTCACAGGTGGCTTCTGGTGCCCTGGTGCCCCACTTTTGCTATGTTTTCCCCTGGCACACATGGGACTTTAGGGACCTATCAGAAAGTCCAACAGCCTTTTAAGTACAGTTTTATAGGATTTACTCTGTGTAAGTCAGATTTGGAAGCATTTATCACTTTGCAATCAAGGCAGTTAACAGCTAGGATACAAATGTTGCTCCAAAAATTCTTTCAAAATGATGCCTTTGCTTGGTCTTTGAGACTGTATGATTTTAAAGACTTTGTATTTGGAACATTCTAAACTGTGGGCTAAGGTAGGTATGCCACTTTGTTTCATTATCTTCTCTCAAAAGCATGGGCCATTTACTTAATAAGTGAAGATGAAAGTGTTAGTTGCTCAGTCGTGCCTGACTCCTTGTGACCCCATCGAATGCAGCCCACCAGGCTTTTCTGTCCATGGGATTTTTCAGGCAAGAACATTGGAGTGGGTTGCCATTTCCTTCTCCAGGAGACCTCCCTGACCCAGGGATTGAACCCAGGTCTCCTATATTGCAGGCAGATTCTTTACCGATTGAGCTATGAGGGAAGTCATAATAAGTACTTCCCCCCCGATTCTTCTCTCTTTATGGAATTGTTTATTTTTCAGTATCTCTTTCCCACAACCATGGTGTGTTTCCAGACCAATGAATTTGTATCACCCACTCATATTTACTAATGACTCACAGTTCCTACTCTTTAGTAGTTCTGTTGGATAGAAACTCAAATACAAACCAAACTAGGTGATGTCACAGAATGAAACTTGTCTCTGAACTCCCAGGGTGAGGAGAAACCAATTTAATATTTTTTAGATCACTATAATTCCTTATACCATCAACTTCATGATTCCTTTACAAATCTGTACTTCCTAAGCATTAATATTAACTACATCCTTTTTGAAGTTATGTTTAAAGTCATTGTGCTTTAGCTTTTCCTTTCGAAATTTTTATTTATTTAAAACACATTAAGAATCTTTATTATTTGCATAGGTTCCTATTTATGCATGGGAACTTGGAATGTTAGGTCCATGAATTAAGGCAAATTGGAAGTGGTCAAACACAAGGTGGCGAGAGTGAATGTCGACATTCTAGGAATCAGTGAACTAAAATGGACTGGAATGGATGAATTTAACTAAGATGATCATCATATCTACTACTGTGGGCAGGAATCCCTTAGAAGAAATGGAGTAGATCATAGTAGAAATGCAATACTTGGATGCAACTCAAAAATGACACAATGATCTCTGTTAATTTCCAATGCAAACCAATCAATATCACAGTAATCCAACTATAGGCCCTGGCCAGTAATGATAAAGAAGCAGAAGTTGAACGGTTCTACAAAGACCTACAAGAACTTCTAAAACTAACACCCAAAAAAAGATATCCTTTTCATTATAGGGGACTGGAATGCACAAGTGGGAAGTCAAGAAACACCTGGAGTAACAGCTAAATTTGGCCTTGGAGTACAGAATGAAGCAGGGCAAAGGCTAATAGGGTTTTGCCAAGACAACACACTGGTCATAGCAAACACCCTCTTCCAACAACACAAGAGAAGACTCTACATATGGACTTCACCAGATGGTCAACACTGAAATCACACTGATTATATTCTTTGCAGCCAAAGATGGAGAAGATCTATACAATCAGCAAAAACAAGACTGAGACTTGACTATGGCTCAGATCATGAGCTCCTTATTGCCAAATTCAGACTTGAAATGAAGAAAGTGGGAAAAACCACTCAACCATTTAGGTATGACCTAAATCAAATCCTTTATGATTATACAGTCAAAGTGAGAAATATTTTTAAGGGACTAGATCTGATAGACAGAGTGCCTGATGAACTATGGACAGGACATTATACAGGAGACAGGGATCAAAAGCATCCCCAAGAAAAAGAAATGCAAAAAACCAAATGGCTGTCTGAGGAGGCCTTACAAATAGTTGTGAAAAGAAGTGAAAAGGAAAGGAGAAAAGGAAAGATATACCCATTTGAATACAGAGTTCCAAAGAATAGCAAGGAGAGATAAGAGAGACTTCCTCAGTGATTATTGCAAAAAAAAAAAATAGAGGAAAACAATAGGATGAGAAAGACTAGAGATCTCTTCAAGAAAATTAGAGATACAAAGGGAACATTTCATGCAAGCTCAGTTCAGTCACTCAGTCGTGTCCAACTCTTTGCAACCCCATGAATTGCAGCACGCCAGGCCTCCCTGTCCATCACCAACTCCTGGAGTCCACCCAAACCCATGTCTATCAAGTCGGTGATGCCATCCAGCCATCTCATTCTCTGTAGTCCCCTACTCCTCCTGCCCCCAATCCTTCCCAGCATTAGGGTCTTTTCCAGTGAGTTGATTCTTCACATGGAGGTGGCCAAAGTACTGGAGTTTCAGCTTCAACATCAGTCCTTCTAATGAACACCCAGAACTGATCCTTTAGGATGGACTGGTTGGATCTCTTTGCAGTCCAAGGGATGCTCAAGAGTCATTTCCAATACGACAGTTCAAAAGCATAATTTCTTTGGCATTCAACTTTCTTGACCATCCAACTCTCACATCCATACATGACTACTAGAAAAAACATAGCCTTGACTAGAGAGACCTTTGTTGGCAAAATAATGTCTTTGCTTTTTAATATGCTGTCTAGGTTGGTCATAACTTTTCTTCCAAGGAGTAAGTATTTTTTAATTTCATTGTGACAATCACCATCTGCAGTGATTTTGGAGCCTCAAAAAATAAAGTCTGAAACTGTTTCCACTGTTTCCCCATCTATTTCCCATGAAGTGATGGGATCGGATGCCATGATCTTAGTTTTCTGAATGTTGAGCTTTAAGCCAACTTTTTCACTCTCCTCTTTCACTTTCATCAAGAGGCTCTTTAGTTCTTCTTCACTTTCTGCCATAAGGGTGGCTTCAATTGCACATCTGACGTTATTGATATTTCTCCTGGCAGTCTTGATTCCAGCTTGTGCTTCCTCCAGCCCAGCGTTTCTCATGATGTACTCTGCATATAAGTTAAATAAGCAGGGTGACAATTTTACAGCCTTTGCCTATTTGGAACCAGTCTATTGGTCCATGTCTGGTTCTAACTGTTTCTTCCTGACCTGCATACAGTTTTCTCAAAAGACAGGTCAGATGGTCTGGTATTACCATCTCTTTCAGAATTTTCCATAGTTTATTGTGATCCACACAGTCAAAGGCTTTGGCATAGTCAATAAAACAGAAATAGATGATTTTCTGGAACTCTCTTGCTTTTTTGATGATCCAGCAGATGTTGCCAATTTGAGCTCTGGTTCCTCTGCCTTTTCTAAAACCAACTTGAACACCTGGAAGTTCACAGTTTATGTATTGCTGAAGCCTGGCTTGGAGAATTTTGAGCATTACTTTACTAGCATGTGAGATGAGCACAATTGTTCAGTAGTTCGAGCATTCTTTGGCATTGCTTTTCTTTGGGATTGGAATGAAAACTGACCTTTTCCAATCCTGTGGCCATTGCTGAGTTTTCCAAATTTGCTGGCATATTGAGTGCAGCACTTTCACAGCATCATCTTTTAGGATTTGAAAGAGCTCAACTGGAATTCCATCACCTCCACTAGCTTTGTTCATAGTGATGCTTCCTAAGACCCATTTGACTTCACATTCCAGGATGTCTGGCTTTAGGTCAGTGATCACACCATCATGATTATCTGAGCCATGAAGATCTTTTTTGTACAGTTCTTCTGTGTATTCTTGCCACCTCTTCTTAATATCTCCTGCTTCTGTTAGGTCCATACCATTTCTGTCCTTTATCGAGCCCATTTTTGCATGAAATAGTCCCTTGGTATCTCTAATTTTCTTGAAGAGATCTCTAGTCTTTCTCATTCTGTTGTTTTCCTCTATTTCTTTGCATTGATGACTGAGGAATTCTTTTTTGTCTCTCCTTGCTATTCTTTGGAACTCTGCATTCAGATGGGAATATCTTTCCTTTTCTCCTTTGTTTTTCACTTCTCTTCTTTTCACAACTATTTGTAAGGCCTCCTCAGACAGCCATTTGCTTTTTTGCATTTCTTTTTCTTGGGGATGCTCTTGATCCCTGTCTCCTATACAATGTCATGAACCTCTGTCCATAGTTCATCAGGCACTTTAGCAGATCTAGTCCCTTAAATCTATTTCTCAGTTCCACTGTATAATCTTAAGGGATTTAATTTAGGTCATAACTGAATGATTGAGTAGTTTTCCCTACTTTCTTCAATTTAAGTCTTAATTGGGCAATAAGGAATTCATGATCTGAGCCACAGTCAGCTCCTGGTCTTGTTTTTGCTGACTGTATACATCTTCTCCATCTTTGGCTGCAAAGAACACAGTCAGTGCGATTTCGGTGTTGACCATCTGGTGATGTACATGTGTAGAGTCTTCTCTTGTGTTGTTGGAAGAGGGTGTTTGCTATGATCAGTGTGTTCTCTTTGCAAAACCCTACTAGACTTTGCTCTGCTTCATTCTATATTCCAAGGCCAAATTTAGCTGTTACTCCAGGTGTTTCTTGACTTCCCACTTGTGCATTCCAGTCCCTTATAATGAAAAGGACATCTTTTTTGGGTGTTAGTTCTAAAATGTCTTGTAGGTCTTCATAGAACCATTCAACTTTGGCTTCTTCAGCATTACTGGTTGGGGCATAGGCTTGGATTACTGTGATATTGAGGGGTTTGCCTTGGGAACGAACAGAGATCTTTCTGCTATTTTTCAGATTGCATCCAAGTGCTGCATTTGGGACTCTTTTGTTGACCATGATGGCTACTCCATTTCTTCTAAGGAATTCCTGCCCACAATAGTAGATATAATGGTCACCTGAGGTTAATTCACTCATTCCAGTCCATTTTAGTTCACTGATTCCTAGAATGTTGACATTCACTCTTGCCATCTCCTGTTTGACTACTTCCAATTTGCCTTGATTCATGGACCTAACATTCCAGGTGCCTATGCAATATTGCTCTTTACAGCATCAGACCTCACTTCTATCACCAGTCATAGCCACAACTGGGTATTGTTTTTGGTTTGGCTCCATCCCTTCATTCTTTCTGGAGTTATTTCTCCACTGATCTCCAGTGGCATATGGGGCACCTACTGACCTGGGGAGTTTATCTTTCAGCATCCTATCTTTTTGCCTTTTCATACTGTTTATGGGGTTCTCAAGGCAAGAATACTGAAGTGGTTTGCCATTCCCTTCTTTCATACAAAGATTGGTTCAATAAAGCACAGAAATGGTAGGGACCAAACAGAAGCAGAAGATATTAAGAAGAGGTGGCAAGAATACACAGAAGAACTGTACACAAATGACCTTCATGACCCAGATAATCAGGATGGTGTGATCACTCATCTAGAGCCAGACATTCTGGAATATGAAGTCAAGTGGGCCTTAGCAAGCATCATTACAAACAAACGTAGTAGAGATGATGGAATTCCAGTTGAGCTATTTCAAATCCTAGAAGATGATGCTGTGAAAGTGCTGCACTCAATACGCCAGCAAATTTGGAAGACTCAGCAGTGGCCACATGACTGTAAAGGTCAGTTTCATTCCAATTCCAAAGAAAGGCAATACTAAAGAATGTTTGAACTACAGCACATTTGCACTCATCTCACACACTAGTAAAGTAATGTTTAAAATTCTCCAAGCCAGGTTTTAGCAGTATATGAGCTGTGAACTTCCAGATGTTCAGGCTGGTTTTAGAAAAGGCAGAGGAACCAGAGATCAAATTGCCAACATCCTCTGGATCATAGAAAAAGCAAAAGAGTTCCAGAAAATCATCTATTTCTGCTTTATTGACTATGCTAAAGTCTTTGATTGTGTGGATCACAATAAACTGGAAGGGGAACACATGTACATCCATGGTGGATTCATGTCAATGTATGGCAAAACCAACACAATATGGTAAAGTAAAAAAATATAATAATAATAATAATTAATCAATTAATACCAACATAAATAAATAAACTGTGGAAAAATCTGAAAGAAATGGGAATACCAGACCATCTGACCTGCCTTTTGAGAAACCTGTATGCAGGTCAAGAAGCAACAGTTAGAACTGGACATGGAACAGCACACTAGTTCCAAATCGGGAAAGGAGTACATCAAGGCTGTGTATTGTCACCCTGCTTATTTGACTTATATGCAGAGTAGATCATGAGAAACACTGGGCTGTAAGAAGCACAAGCTAGAATCAAAATTGCCAGGAGAAATATCAATAACCTCAGATCTGCAGTTGAAGCCACCCTTTTGGCAGAAAGTGAAGAAGAACTAAGGAGCCTCTTGAGGAAAGTGAAAGAGGAGAGTGAAAAAGCTGGCTTGAAGTTCAACATTCAGAAAATTAAGATCATGGCATCCAGTCTCATCCCTTCATGGCAAACAGATGGGGAAACAGTGGCTGACTTTATTTTTGGGGGAGGCTTCAAAATCACTGCAGATGGTGATTTCAGCCATGAAATTAAGATGCTTCCTCCTTGGAAGCAAAGTTTTGACCAACCTAGAGAGCATATTAAAAAGCAGAGACATTACTTTGCCAACAAAGGTCTGTCTAGTCACAGCTATGGTTTTTCCAGTGGTCATGTATGGATGTGAGAGTTGATCTATAAAGAAAGCTGAGCACCAAAGAATTGCTGCTTTTGAACTGTGGCATTGGAGAAGACTCTTGAGAGTCTCTTGGACTGCAAGGAGATCAAACCAGTCCATCTTAAAGCAGATTGGCCCTGGGTGTTCATTGGAAGGACTGATATTGAACCTGAAACTCCAATACTTTGGCCACCTGATACAAAGAGCTGACTCATTTGTAAAGACCACGATGCTGGGAAAGACTGAGGGCAGGAGGAGAAGGGGATGACAGATGATGAGATGATTGGATGGCATTACCAACTCAATGAATATGAGTTTGGGTGAACTCCAGGAGTTGGTTATGGACAGGGAGGCCAGGCATGCTGTGGTTCATGGGGTCACAAAGAGTTGGATATGACTGAGCAACTGAACTGAACTGAACTCAACTGAAGGATCTTTATACAATTTTTAAAGGTTACTTTCCATTTGCAGTTATTTTAATTATTTGCAATTTTCCCGGGTTGTACAATATATCCTTAAGCTTATCTTACATCCAGTAGTTTGTACCTTCCCCTCCTCTGCCCCAATATAGCCCTCCTGCCTTCCTACTGGTAACCTCTAGTTTCTTCTCTATATCTTTGAGTCTGCTTTTTTTGTTGTTGTTATATTCATTAATTTGCTATATTTCTTAGATCTAACATATAAGTGAGATACAATATTTGCCTTTCTCTGGCTTATTTCACTTAATGCTAACTAGATCTTAAAATATTTAGAATTCTGACATAGTTGAAAGTGTACCATGTGTAATACATTTTGGGGAAACTGGACTCATCCTCCATGGCTTCTAGCTACTGAATCTGAATGAATTCCCTTGGCTCAGTGCTATGAATGAAGAATGTCATTAAAGGCCTGCTAATTGCTTTACAAACACAACATCACATCTGGAAATGCCTGAGAGGTTGCAGTCTTGTGTGGCTTGGGGAGCTGTTTGAGAGTCTTGTAGCATGAAGTTGTTGCCGCATGAAGTCTTCTGGTGACTTCAGAGTGCTTTCAGCTGCTGTATGACCTACTGAACAAAATTACCTCCACTCTACTTCTATACCTGCTCCTTTGGTTCTTAACTCTGTGTGTGTGTGTTTATTTTTTCAACCTCATCTGATGCCTGATATTCTTTAACATCATCAAGTATTACATCCTGACTTCCCTCTTTGATCATATACTGGATTAGGCACATTGACAATCCATCATTCTGACAAACTGTTAACATATACCCTATCTTACCTCTCTTGAATAGCATCCTACAGCGTGCTCTAGATTCAGACATTGTGAAATACCAAGGTCCTTGGTGCTTACATCTCTGTGACTTGCCCCTTCCCTCATCACAAATGGCTCTAGATTCATTGGGATCTGTGTACTTGGCATTTTTAACAAAGCTTAGAGATTTGCATGTAAGATCCAGATCAGTGATTCAGACCTTTAAACTCAATCCTACACATTTCCTTTGTCTTAGTTTCCATCTGATCATTTGTTTTCCTCTCCTTCTTTTCAATGTATATCCTATATTCAAACATGTGTTTATCTTTGTTCAACACCATAAACGGTAAAACTGAACCAAAAATACCTGACACCAAAGCGCCACTTAGTCCACACAGTTTTCCATTTCATTGTTCTGGTTTTTAGAATCTTGCCTCCCTTCATAAGTTTTTTCACATGAAAGGGAGTCCTCTCTCAAGTAAAGCACTATATACCTTCACTAATATATTGAAAATCATTACTGATAATAAAAATGAAAGTGTCAATTGAAGTTGAACACTAATATTTTTAAACTAGGCTTCCGTGATGGCTCAGTCAGTAAAGAAGCTGCCTGCCAATGCAGGAGAGATCCCAGAGGTGTGGGGTCAGTCCCTGGGTTGGGAAGACTCCCTGGAGGAGGAAATGGCAACCCATTCCAGTATTCTTACCTGGGAATCCCATGGACAGAGGAGTCTGGCAAGCTCCAGTCCATGGGGTCACAAGAATATCGAACACAACTTAGTGACTAAGCCCCCGTTTTTTTTTAAATTATTCTTTTTACTACTATCACATATAGAATTCTTCATTTCTGGGGTGGTCAGTACATTGAAATGCATACCATAAAATTCAGGAAGTTATTGTCACCTACCTGATAAGAGAGCTGATCTGTAAAATGTAGTGATAGCAGACTGCCAACTCTGGGTGAGAGGAAAATTGAAGTACCAGCACTTTCAGCACAGCCTTGAAAGAAGTGCTAGGCTAGGAGTATTCACACTCAGACCAACATGGGCAAAGAAAAATTAAGGGCCGAGTAAAGCTTCATTTAACTCTATAATGTTAATGACCATTATTATGATTTTGAAACAGGATTTACCCACTCCTAAGAAATGGACAAAACTGAAATCTTTAGAGCATGAGATGGAAATATTTTTATAAGAGGACCCTTCTCTCTTGCGATCACTCCACCCACTTGCAAAGTCCACATCACAACCATACTGATATAGGAGATGTCTCCTGAGAGGGCTTTGCCTTCTTATCTCATGCTATTGCGTTTGCAGGCATTTATGTACTTATACATTATGAATATATACTCATATATTCACTCAGTGTGTGCACATGCAAAGTTGCTTCAGTTGTGTCTGACTCTTTGTGACCCCATGGACTGTAGCCCACCAGGCTCCTCTGTCCATGGGATTTCCCAGGCAACAATACTGGAGTGCATTGCCATGCCCTTCTTCAGGGAATCTTCCTGACTCAGGGATCAAACCCACATCTTTTGTTTCCTGAACTGGCAGGTGAGTTCTTTACCATTAGCTCCACCTGGGAAGCCATATATTCATATATTTAGATGTTACTTCACCAAATGATAGCTCTGGTCTCCATCTTGCCTAACTTCTAATTCATTCTTTCAATTTCTTTTCTGATATCCCTTCTCTGAGAGGCTTTTCTAATTCTGTAGCCCAAGCTTCATGGGGACATCCTGGATCAAGCATGAGCCTATACAAAAATTTTGCCTTATATAATTCTCTGCATGTTTTTTTCTCTGCAACAAATCCTTTCTTCATGAATTCCTTGATATCAGCTCTGGCATCCAACTTATTGCTGACTCACCAGTGTGGAGCACAGTACCTTCTTTGGCAAACAGTAAGTACTCAATAATTGTTTGCTGAAAGATTCATGAAAGTAGTAGATAAATGTTGGATTAACCACCATTCCCTCTACCTTGTTTCTGTGCTTGCAGAAACAAGAGCCCAGTTTACATACCTCCTTTTCTTGAAATGTGTGATCAATGCCATATTGACACGAAATAAGCATTGCTTGGGCCATGAGGGGATGGCATTTGGTACTGAGGTTCAACAAACAAATCAGAAATAGTACACAAGGAAGGGGTAGATAGGCATTGATCACTGTCACGGTAGGAAAAATCTATTGTCCTTCATTTGATGACTCTTCTAATTCATTCAATGGAATGTTTATTTTGAGCCATATTCCGGCTCTCAGAAGGTAAATGGTCTTGTTCATATATTTAGAGATATAATAAAAGGAAATTGTGGTTTGAAAGCTTAGAAGGGAGGTAAAGAGAATGACAGAGTAGGAAGAGATGTTTCTTGCAGCAAAACCCTGGGAGAAGAAAAGCTGGCTGAGGCAAGGTCATCTGAATGCACAATAGCAATGAAAATAGAAATGGTAATAGTCAAGTTTCCAAACACTTGGTTACATACCAAGTCTAGAACTAAGTGTTTCATATATATTTATTAATTTAATCTTCACTTAACCATGGAAAGTTTGAAGTGCAGAGAGGCTACTTACCCCAAAGTAACCCCAATAACACCAGTAACCAAAGTAACTCAGTGACCCAATGAACTCATTCCAAAGCTTCACAGAAAGAAATAGGTAAACCTAGGGTTTCAATCTGGACAGGCTAACTACAGACTCCAGATATTTCACATCACAGACTGGGGAAAAGGGAGGTACTGATATACAGAGCATAGGACTCTGATGAGTATGACTTGGTATGACATTAGGTTGTAATGGATGAAGCTAAAGTTTTGCTTTGGGAAAGTAATGCCATAATTAGCTGTGGGTATATGGGATTTTTCTCTTCATTATAATGAGTCAAGGAAACTAAAAACAGCTTATCTAAACTTGTTCATCCACCTCAACCCATTTGCACTCTACATTTTCTTTAAGACTATCATGAAACTAAGAAGATAGAAGTTGATTCCATTTGCCTGTATTCATGTCTCTGGTCTAATTATATCGAGTGTTTATCAGTGAAATGCTCAATTTAGTCACACACTACCTCCAAAATGAAAGCATAGCTTCATCTGCAAAGTAGTGTAATAAAAAATGTGGAGCTTGGAGTCAAAGAAGTTGGAGTCTTCCATCTTGTAGGACTTTGGACAATTCAAATAGCTCTTTTAATTCTCTAATTTCTCTTTTGTAAAATAAGAAGCGAAATTTTAGCTCTCTCAGGGATGTTGATGAATATCAAATGAAATATTGCATTGTCAAGCATTTCCTAGACTTCAGGGGAATGATGAAAAGTGCTATGCCAGGATCTGTCATTGTTGTGTTTATTCACTCTTCACTCAACAGCTGTGTGCCTAACTCCCACAGTGCACCAAATCTGTTAGGTGTGCTGGGGATTGATAGTGAACAAGTCCTCTGCTCCAGGGAGAACAAATGTTTGCATGGGGTGGTAAAGGGGAGAACGGCAAGAAACAAGTAAATACATGTAATCATTTGAGACTCTAAGTGTTATTAAAACACCAAACTATGGATATATTTTCAGTTGTTTTTGCTATACCATATTCTAACCACTAGCATGGATTGACTGCAGAATATTAGTATGGTAAAGTGTCCTTTTTAAACATCCCAATCACAGTGGTATGGGATTCAGGGTGATCGGTCCTACTGTCGAGCGCCCATGGTGCCAGGCACATGGAGGCACATTTGCACACATGCCTGTTGAATGCTCCACTAAGTGGATGGCAGTGACTGGTACTTTTCGGATGTCCCCTTGCCATGAAATAGTTATAAAGGAGTTATGGCATTTGGAATTAAAAGGTAACTTGAAGCTTTAGAGAGTTCAGTATTGCGAGGTTAGTGGAGGTAAGTTAGTACAGGAGCATGTAGGCAAACCCTCGAGTGGAATGGCCTAGGGCTTACTCTCAGTTCACACCAATGATTGTGGCCAAGTTACTTAAGCTCTTTACATATTCACTTTCTCATCTATAAAATGGGAGTAGTAAAAGTACCATAAGTCATACGGTTGTTGATGATGTGGTATAAACCAGCAATTCCCAACTTTTTTGGTACCAGGGACTGGGAGACAGTCGCTGTGTACCTGGGACAGTTTTTCCATAAACGGGGGTGAGGGCTGCTTTGGGGGTGACTAGAGTGTCACATTTATTGTGCATTTTATTCCTATTTTGATTACATCAGCTCCACCTCAGATTATCAGGCTTTAGATCCCTGAGGTTGGGGACCCCTGTATAAACTAATACAAAGTGTACTTAGAATGGTTCCTGAGTACACTGAACCTTCAATGCGAGTGTGTTAGCTTAACATACGTGCATTGAAAGTTCAATATACTCAATACATCTTGGTTATTATTGTTTTCCTTCCTCCCTCCCTTCTTTCCTTCCTGTGTTTCTTCCTTTAGTCAATTGGAAAATTAGTCTTCCAGTTCCTTTGCCATAAGTCGAAGCAAATAGCAGAAAAACAACTAGAAATCAAGGTGCTGTTTGGCTTTTCCTTCTATTACAGCTTGCTACTGTAGACTCAGGTGGCCCCTCTGGGCTTAGGTTTTTTTTTTCGAATGGGTCAGGCTAGAGAGCAAGTTGATCTTTCCTACACAATTTGATATGAAAGAAACTCTGAGCCTCTGGCAACTATTTATCTCATGGGTACTCTGGTTTCTGTCTTTATGCAAAGCTATGTTATCTAACTAGTGAGAAATCCTCTAGAACCAAGATGCCCACACTGGGGACAAACAGGTGCCATTTTGCTGTTTTGATTATTGGGAATTAATCATAAAAATTACCTTTGGTTGAAACCCTCTCATAGACCAAATTCTAGACTAAGTAGCTTACATATAACATTTAATTCTCATGGCAAATAGATGAAATAGTTATCATCCAGCCTTTCTGTTTGAGAAGAAGCAGTTATGTAGTTACAAGTTTGTTTAGCATCACACAGTGGATTCTGGATCTACCTGATCTCAAATCCCATGTAATTTCCTCTAGAAAGCATTCCATAGACAGCATCACCTTTCTTAGATTATCACCTTGCCATTCCGATGATCCATACAGAGCTTTCTAAAATTTAAAATCCCAAAGTCTTGCCATTCATAAGGGGCACCACGACTCACAAACAACATGAAACACTTCCCAGCACCTACACACACCAAACCCTTTGCCTTGAGTTTTAAAGGATGGTGACGTGCCTTACTTATCACAGGAAGGGAAAATATGGACATTTTCAGTAAAGGCACTGGTGATGAGCCTTCCCCAGCAACAATTACTATGGCTTCCTGGTCTTTTCATAAATGAGACATCTATTTTACTCCCAAGAGCTTGGAGCTGGAGCCTGAGCTGTGGATGCAGCAGCTAGCATGGTGCAAATGTTTAAAGCTCTAATCAGATATCCAGTCATTGGTTACACAGTTGCTTTTCCTTTTGATGAGGAAATATGCAATTCCTAAGGGATGACTGTCAAATGTTCATAAATAGAAAAGCATATGAAATATCCATGAGCAGTACTTATTTATAGGGATCATTTATCCAGACTGTCTATGTGCATTTCCAACTCCACTATTTATCTGTAGCATTATCCATCACCATGTAGCACTCATATATCCACATGCTCTTTCTATTTATATGCACAGAATCTATCTTGCTAATTGTTCTCAAATCTCTAACTAGTGAGTACCGTAATTCACCTCCTGCCAGATGGCAGCACGTGTTTCTACATGACTTCTAATTCTGTCCACAGTAAACCTATCGGCAACCCATTTGTCTGTTCATTCATGGTTTCCTGCTACATCAATCAGCAACTTCATTTGTTTCTATCTACAGCATCAGTGTGGGGTTCTTTTCCATATACAGTGTATTTTCCCCATTCAACTTTCCCCTTACTTCTTCTTCTGACCCTTTCATGAGTATCTGCCTGTATGTACATTCTCTGCAAAACCAATTATTGTTACCTAATGGTTGTGAGCAGAATGGTGAAAAGAACATCTATTTTGGATTACGGTGATGTGAATTCAAACCAAGCTCTCACTTTAAGCTAATTTCATAAACTAAGTCTTTTCATCGGCAGGACCTGATTAGTACTACAAATCTTACAGTGCTTCTTTTTTTCTTGTAGGGGAGGGCTAAGCTGTAAGTTACCATAACTGCCTATAAATGTGCACTAGACCTTCCTAAGAACTTATCTGCTTAATTAACATTTGCTTAGCACTTATTCTGTGCAATGACTATGCTTTGTATTTTTCAAGTCACTTAATCTTCAAATACTTCTAAGAGGTAGCGACTGTTGTTATTTCGATTTCATAAAATGAGAAAACTAAATGCTATCAAGGTTGGTAATTTACACAAGAACATACAAGTAGGAGAACAAGGAAGAAGTAAAGCGAAATTAAAGGCACTCAGTCGTGTCTGACTCTTTGTGACCCCATGGACAATACAGTCCATGGAATTCTCCAGGCCAGAATGCTGGAGTGGATAGCCTTCCCTTCTCAAGGGGATCTTCCCAACTCAGGGATCAAACACAGGTCTCTTGCATTGCAGGCAGATTCTTTGCCAGCTGAGCCACAAGGGAAGCCCAGGAATACTGGAGTAGGTAGCCTATCCCTTCTCCAGCAGGTCTTCTCAACCCAGGAATCAAACCGGGGTCTCCTGCATTGCAGGCAGATTCTTTACCAACTGAGCTATGAGGGAAGTCTAAGGAAGCAAGGTTCTAATCCTTGTTTCTCTGAATCCAAAGTGCCAGATGCACTTTTAATTGCTGAATTCTCAGCACTCAGTGTTTAGGGCTTCCACCTACAACACAGGAGACCATGTGCAACACAGGAAATCAGAGTTCAATCCCTGGGTCGGGAAGATCCCCTGGAAAATAAAATGGCAACCCACTCCAGTATTCTTGCACAGAGAATTTGATAGACAGAGGAGCCTGGCGGGCTACAGTCCATGGGCTCGCAGAGTTGGACAGGACTGAGTGACTAAACCACCACCAGGACAGTGCCAGGCTCTGTAGCTTTCACTTGACATCCCCAAGCTATTGCTATCGTTGGAATTAAATTACATCTCTGTTCTTGTGATATTTAATGACCATATAGTCGGTTTGACCCTATGGGTAAATCTGACAGTTAACTCATAAATGCAGATGAGTGCTTTAGAGTTTCAGACACATCTGTCTCTTCCCAGAAATACCGATGGCATATCGAGGACATTGATAAAACTATAGCTAAAAATAGCTCACATTTTTGGTGTGTTTGCTATATACCAACAGACAATCCTAAATACTCATAACATATTATCTTATTTGATTTTTACAACAACTCCATGAAGTAGATAACAGTGTTATCCCAATTGTAAAAATGGGGACACTAAGTAGCAGGGAAATTTAAGCAATTTGCCCAAAAAAATAATTATGGTAACTACTTAAGCTAAAGTTTGAATCTTGGCATTCTGTCTCCAAAGCTTCCCTACAGTTGAGCTAGTTGCTAAACATCTTTAAGCTCCATTTAGGGTACTAATATGATGGGGCTAATAATATTGGCTGACACACAGGATTTTGAGAATTAAGTGAGATACTGTGTTCTTGAGACAGTCCTTGCCACTCTGAAGGATGAGCTCAGTGTATATCAGTCAGTACCATTAGTAGCTACTAGATTTCAAACTCCCTGAGTACAAATATCATGTCTAGTTCATTTCCATTTCTCCCACAGCACTCAGACACTGTTTGTTGTCTATTATTGGTGCATAATAAATGCCTCTGAATGAAAGGCATTTAACAGAGAATAGGATTCAATCAGTAAGGATCAAATCTCCTATGAGGAATTTAAGAGCAGTGGCCTTTAGGAGTTTCTGGGGGCTCAGGGAAAGGTAGGGTTACTTTTAAATCCTTCTCCATTCATGAGACAAAATATTGGGTTAGCCAAAAAGTTTTTTTGGTTTATCCATACCATCTTATGGAGAATCTGAATGAACTTTTTGGCCAACCCAACGATTGAGCCCCTTATCATAACCTTCTTAATATCTGGCTCCTCAGATGGTTCAGTGATAAAAGAATCCACCTGCCAAAGCAGGAGGTGCAGGCTTGATCTCTGGCTTAAGAAGATCCCCTGTAGGAGGAAACGGCAACCTGCTTCTGTATCTTGCCTAGGAAAATGCCTGGACAGAGGAGCCTGACAGGCAGCAGTCCACAGTGTTGCAAAGGAGTCGGGCATGGCTTAGTGAGTCAGTTCAGTTCAGTCACTCAGTCATGTCCGATTCTGCAACCCCATGGACTGCAGCATGCCAAGCTTCCCCATCCATCACCACCTCCCAGAATTTACTCAAACTCACATCCACTGAGTTGGTGATGCCATCCAACCATCTCATCCTGTCATCCCCTTCTCCTGCCTTCAATCTTTCCCATCATCAGGATCTTTCCAAATGAGTCAGTTCTTCACATCAGGTGGCCAACGTATTGAAGTTTCAGCTTCAGTATCAGTCTTTCAATGAATATTCAGGACTGATTTCCTTTAGAATTGACTGGTTTGATCTTACAATCCAAGGGACTCTCAAAAGTCTTCTCCAGCACCACAGTTCAAAAGCATCAATTCTTCGGCGCTCAGCTTTCTTTACAGTGCAACTCTCACATCCATACATGACCACTGGAAAAACCATAGCTTTGACTAGATGGATCTTTGTTGGCAAAGTAATGCCTCTGCTTTTTAAAATGCTATCTAGGTTGGCCATAGCTTTTCTTCCAAGGAGATAGCATTTTTTAATTTCATGGCTGCAGTCACCATCTGCAGTCATTTTGGAGTCCAAGAAAATAAAGTCTGTCACTGTTTCCATTGTTTCCCCATCTATTTGCCATGAAGTGATGGGACTGGATGCCATGATCTTAGTTTTTTGAATGTTGAATTTTAAGCCAGCTTTTTCACTCTCCTCTTTCACTTTCAGCAAGAGGCTCTTTAGTTCCTCTTTACTTTCTGCCATAAGGGTGGTGTCATCTGCATATCTGCAGTTATTGATATTTCTTCTGGCTTAGTGAGTGAGCAACAACAAAAACCTCCTGAAGAAGCCGTAGCTCTTGGAATTCCACTGAGTTCCTAAGGGCAGGAGCAACCCAACCCTCCCACTGCCCACATTCCCCCTCCAAAGAATGGGCTCGCTAGAGAGATAAGCACAGCCGATGTCAAGGAACTGGTCATCAAAGAGCCCCTTAATCACAGTCTCTATCTTTATATTGCCTTCTATTCACCAGAGACACAGCAAGAGTCTCGATTTACCTATGGCAGATGGTAGGCCTACAGAGATGTTCAGAAGCAAAGGAGAGTGTTGATCCAAACATGTGGATATATTCACACACAAATGAACACACATTCATAGAAGAGAAGAACAATCAGTGATGGTGGAGGCTACCAAAATTCAAACTCCCTGGGACAGGCTGTTGAACAGCAACTCCTGCTCCAGAACCAAGTTCCAAAGCATAATTTGTAGTCATGGAGCATGAATCCCCCAGATGACAGTGTAAAACATTTATAAATCAGACCCTAATGAACAGCGTCTGTGCTTTATAACTGCATATAACTGTTTCTCACTTCTCTGCTGGTAGGAAACAGGAATGCATAAGAATATACTAAGAAGAAAGAGGAAAATCTTCTTCCTAACATAATTTCACTTGCACAAAGGGAATGAAGGGGAAGGCACGCATCTCGCTATGTTGTGATAACTGATAGTAATAATGTTTCTATTGCCTTGAGAACTAGCCATGTTTTGGGTAGTCACCTCAGGGCTATACATGCATCATCTATAGTTCCAAAATATGGCGTAAGGGTGGGTGTTGCTGTTTTCCTTTAAAGGATCCCAAACTGAAGTTCAGAGGCGTTTAGTAATCTGCCCAGAGTTCAAGCTGAGCTGTAGGACTTTCGATATCCAGCCCCCAAATCAATCAGGAAGGTCTAAGCAGACATATGATCATGTTTTACTAGTTTCTACTGCAGATTTAATTCTCTCTCTGACAATCCTGGAGGTAAGGTCTCATCATCTCTTTTTCTAGACAGCAAAACTGAGCTCAGAGTATGTCTGTAACTCTTGCAAGGTCACATCTGTCCAATGCTGGAGTGGAATTTGGAATTAAGTGTGTTGTCTCCAAATACTTATCAGCCCTAGAGCATCAAGAGGATGGAGGTGTAAGTCAGTTTTCTTCTATACTTGCAACCATGCCTTCAAATGCTCGTGAATATCTGGGTATCCCTTCTTGTAGATTTTCTGCCAAGTATCCTTTCTGCTTCTAAGCTGACTTTCTCAACCAACCTGGAAGGGCTGGTTGACCTGCTTAGGACAAATATTGTGCACTTAGCACTCTCACAGAATAGAACTTGTCAAGATTTCAAAATATTTAACCAAAATCAAATAACTTTGGTAGCAGCAACATTTGACCTTAAAGGGTTGCTTCTCAAGTAGTATGGAATTATGATCTAATAGCTGTTCATAGCTCAAGGAGATCAAACCAGTCAATCCTAAAGGAAATCAATCTTGAATATTCACTGAAAGGACTGATGCTGAAGCTAAAGCTCCAATATTTGGCCACCTGATACAAAGAGCTGACTCATTAGAATAGACCGTGATGCTGAGAAAGATTGAAAGCAGGAGGAGAAGGGGACAACAGAGGATGAGATGGTTGGATGGCATCACTGTCTCAGTTGGCATGAGTTTGAGAAAGCTCAGGGAGGTGCTGAAGAATGGGGAAGCCTGACATGCTGCAGTTCATGGGATTTCAGAATTGGACGTGACTGAGCAACTAAACAATAACAACAAGCTGTTCATAGGAGATGGATTTGGAGGGGAGGAGCTAAAGGTCCCTCTCATTTGAATACCACCTCTGCCTGAGGACAACTGTCTTTTATAAAAAGAAAGATTTGGTAAAAATAGATACCTAGTGAGGAGATGCTATACACCACAGAGAGCTCAGCTCAGTGCTCTGTGATAACCTAGATAAGTAGGATGTGGGTAATGGGAAGGAGGCTCAGTGGAGAGGGGATCTTTGTAGAGTTGTAGCTTATTCAGTTCACTGTACAGAAGAAACATATTGTAAAGCAATCATACTCATATATATGTATTATATACATATATATAAATCAGTAAATTAAATAAATTGTGCAAAGTAAAAAATAAATTAAAATAAAAAGAAAGAGTTGCTTTTATTGTGGAGTTCATGTCCTATTCATTTTTGTACACTAGTACCTTGCACACGAATGCTGCATTAATACCCACGGATATTCTTTGCATATGTAGAGAGTGTCTGGACCACCACACATCTATAAAGGACCTCCTTGGGGTGTGACCAGAGTTGCTACAGGTATTCAAGGTGAGGAGCAATTCTGGGAACATCTACATGGATTTTTCCAAAGCCAAACCCATGCATCAGCTCAATAATGTCTCAGAGTGCAGCAGGCTTGTCCTTTTGTTCAGCATTGTATCCCAAGGGCCTAGAACTGTGTCCATACATTGTAGGTTCTTAAAGAATGTTTGGTGAATAACAATAGCCAGAAAATGGAAGCAACCAACATGGCCTTCAACAGAGGACTGAATAACGAAAATGTGGCACACGTACACTCAGCCATAGAAAGGAATGAAGTTGTCACTTCACCTGCAGAGTGCCATTTGCAGAGATGTGGATGGACCTAGAGACAGTCAGACAGACTGAAGGAAGTCAGGAAGAGAAAAACAAATATTGTATATTAACCCATATATATGGAATCTAGAACACTGATACAGATGAAATTATTTGCAAAGCACAGATAGAGACACAGGGGTAGAGAAAACATGAATGGATATCAAGACCGGGATGGCGGTGGGATGAATCAGAAGACTGAGACTGATGCATATGCATGATTGATATTATGTATAAAATAGAGGACTGTCTTATAATAAACAGATGGGAATCTACTGCACAGCATAGGGAACCCTGCTCAATGCTCTGGGGTGAACGGCAAGGAAATTCCAAAAAGATGGGATGTATGTATAGATATTGCTGATTCACTTTGCTATGCAGAAGAAACTGACACAACATTATAAAGCAACTAAACTCTGATAATTGTTTTTAAAAGTGATTCTTGCCACACTGTAATTTAGTCAGCCTTAACCTCCTTTACACACACATAACTGCATGCACATACACACGCCCACATACCATGCATGAAAACCCAGGAACTTGCACATGGGTAGGCTTTAACCTGAGAATGCCTTGAGAGCAGAAATTGTTTTGTGTTTCTGTCTGGCCCCAGGATTTAGAACGGTGACTGGCACAGCCTTAAGGGAACATTGGTTAGGGCTGGTAAACCATCTCCCAAGGAGGTTCTCCAGGGCTCCACCCCACTGAGTTTTCAGAGGCTCTGTTAAATCTAATTTTTCAAAGCATTTCTTCATGCTAGCATTACCTTCTCATCAATTATTTCTCCATTTTCATCCAGAATTTTTGCATTTCCTTATTATAACTTCATCTACAACTAAACAATACGTCTTGCTCCTGGGGTTTTATGTTTAAATCTCTGCTACTGAGAGTGTATCCCCAGCATGGGCTTCTATAACACTTCCAAAGTAGTACCAAGGAAGCCCACTCTTTATACGGTGACTATAAGGTGTTACTTGTACAAAATGAAAAGGGATGAACTGCAAAGATTGTTCTGGAAAGAAGGAGGAATTCTGGCTAGGGTGCACAGTAAAGGCAAGAGCCCAAGACTACAGTGACCCCCACCCCACATACACACAAGTGTGAAAGAAGGGAGTCAGCTGTGGGATGTGGCAAAGAAATTGTAAAATAAAGAGGAAGCCAGATGCACACAGAGAAAGAACTAGATTTAAGCTTGAATTGAGTATGCATGCATGATACATCACCTCAGTCATGTCTGACTCATTGCAACCACAGACTGTAGCCCTCCAGGCTCCTCTGTCCGTGGGATTCTCCAGGCAAGAATACTGGAGTGGGTTGCCATGCTCTCCTTCAGGAGTCCTCCTAACCCAGGGATTGAATCCATATCTCTTATGTCCTTTGCATTGGCAAGTGGCTTCTTTACCACTAGAGCCTTATTCAGTCTTTATTTCAATTCATACTTATTGAGTTCCTTCTAGATATCTGTCTCCAGGATATTGGGTGCCAGGACACACACAGTCCCTCCCCTGTTACGCCTTAGACCCTAGTCGGGAGGGAGGCATGGATAAGATAGTTACATAAGTATATAATAAAAAGCTGATGAGTCCTGTGAATGTGTGAAAGAGGCTCTGATCTATTTGGAAGAGTCTGGAAAGCTTTCGCCAAAGAGGTTATTTATTTATTTATTTTTGTGCCTCACAGCAGGCGGGATCTTAGTTCCAGACAAGGTATTGAACCTGTGCCGCCTACAGTGGAAGCACAGAGTCTTAACCACTGGACCACCAGGGAAGTCCCCAAAGAGATCGTTTTTGAGTTCAGATTCAGAGATGGGGAACAGTTAGCTAGGCAAAGGAAGGGGGGGTTGAAGGGAATTTAAAACAGAGGGGCCAATATGTGCAGAGATTGTATTTGGGGAAAGAACACGTAAGAGGAAATGAAAAGAGATCAAATGGCCAGAGTATGGAGGTATGAGAGCTGCCTCAGAAGAGGTCAGAGGGAAGGTAGAAATCCCTCACTGGAGAGGAACAAAGGTCACAGAGGGGACTCTGACGTTCACCATAAGAAGGATTATTGTTGTTTGCTTGCTTCAGTTGTGTCCGACTCTTTGCAACACTATGGACTGTAGCCAGCCAGGTTCCTCTGTCCATGGTCTTTTCCAGGCAAGAATACTGGGGTGGGTTGCCATTTCCTCCTCCAGGGGAGTTTTTCAACCCAGAGACTGAGCCCACATCTCCTGCTTGACAGGCAGAGTCTTTGCCACTGAGCCACTTGGGAAGTCCCAAAGAAGGATAGGAAGCCGTTACTGGGATTTAAGTCAATGAGTGATAGGAGATATTTGCACTTCGCAAGTTGACTCTGGTTAATATGTAGGAAATGGTCTGTTTGGAATAAACAATAGAATCAGAGTGCCCAGTTGGACAGTAACTGCAGGAATCCAAATAAAAGATCATGTCTTGAACTAGCATGGCAATGGGTTGAGGAGGAATGGGGTATGTTTGAGAAATACCGAGGCATAAAACTGGCAGGATTAATGATGGATACAGTGTGGTAGGGGAGGCAAGTTTCCAGTATGGTTTCTGGATTGTGCAACTAGGTGACTGGGGGTGTTACCTGTTGGGGCTTTTCCCAGGTAGCGCTAGTCGTAAAGAACCCACCTGCCAATGTAGGAGACACAAGAGACACAGGTTTGATCCCCAGGCCAAGAAGATCCCCTGGAAGAAGAAATGGCAACCCTTACTGAGTGAGGACTGAGTGAGCGTGGAGAAGAGCGTGCAGTTGTTTGGGCCCAACACTTGGTTTCTTCACTCTCTCGTCATGATAATCCATGCATTAGATTCACCTCTCAGAGGTCAGTTTCCTTATTTGCATGTGAGAAAAATGCCTTGTCTGTAGAGTTGTAAGATTCAGATGAGACAAAAATACAAGAAGTGCACAATGCAATGCTGGCTCTGATCTCGTGTCCCACAGATACCAGTGGTCACTGCATTACTAACTTTGTGATCTCAAGCCAGAAAACTGACCTCTTTTCTCATCTGTGGAATGGAATTAATCATAGTGGCTTCCTTGTGCTTTGCTGCAAAAGATAATGCAGAAACCATGCCTGTTCCAGAGTGGCTGCTCCGTACCCATTACACATTAATATTAAAGATCCAGAAATGTACTTGCTTTCTGTTTGGCTGGAAGAGTGGAAAATAAGCGCATGAAATGAGGGGGGAAGAAAATAGCCAGGAGCAAACATGAAGACATTCGCCTGTTTTGGGTAACGTCTGTCTTTGCTGGGGCTGTCTTTTTCAACTAGACCTTCACTTCACAGTCTACGGAACGGAGGTGAAGGTTATTTCTTCTTCTCTTGGTCACCAGGCAGAAAGTCACCGAAGAAAGGGTCCTTTTGAGACGTCCCTGGTGGTCCAGAGATTGGGAGTCTGCCTGCCATTGCAGGGAATATGGGCTTGGTCTCTGGTCCAGGAAGACCCTGGGTGCAACATGCATCAAAACTACTGACGCCTGTACTCCACACCAAGAGAGGCCACCACAGTGAGAAATCTGTGCAGGACAACTAGAGAAAACCTGCATGCATCAACCTAGTATGGCCATAAATAAATAAATGAATAAAAATTTAAAAGACAGTCCAAATCGAGGAAAAAAAATCTTACCAAAAAGAAAGGACACTTTGCCCACCTGGAAATCCTTGTGCTAGGAAGGGTACAGCAGATGGCTGCTTTCCAGCACACTCACAGAAAGAGGGCGTTCTTCCTTAGAAAACTTAAGATAGTGTCTCAGCCTCCAGGGAGCCAGGGACAGCAAAGCCAAGAGATAATGAAAGAGGGAGGGAGGTAGACAAAGACACAGCCTGGAGCTAACCGTGAAAGACAGGCTGCCTGCCTGCTGTCCACCCCTCTGCGGCAATGTCAAGCCAGGGCCCATCAACGCTGATGAGAAATCAGATAGAGGGACTATGGGAGGGTACATTCCAAGGAGTAATTCATCTCTGGAGGATGAACCTACGTAATGTCCTTGCTAATCCTGGGCTCCCGGGTTATGAAGCCTGCCATGAGGGATGAGTTATATTTTCAATAAGTCATTCTAGCTAATCAGGCCCTCTCATGGTAAGCTGCTCAAGAAGAGACAAGATGAACCACTCTGAGCTTCTGAGCAGGGGGCCCAGATGAGGAGAGAAAACAGCGGGGGCCTCCTGCCCCCAAAGGGAGCTGCCATCCCCACTCCCCTTGCTAGTTGGCACAAAGGGAAACACAGACCCTGCAAGCACACAGGAAGATGACGGGATCGGTGTTTGATAAGGTTATGATTAAATCAAGGCTTTTGCTCTAATTACACTGCATTTAAATAAACGCAGCCTAGTAATTGTAATTGATGTGCAATTAAACGTGTATTTATATCACCATTGCCTTTCCCTGTGCAGCTGCCTGTTCCTGCTTTTCATTGAGGCTGGGGACACTGAAATCTGCCTGATGCTCAGGAGGAAGCCCTGCTTCTCTCACGTGGGTGCCTGGTCTAGGAGGTATAGCAGGAGCCTTGGGGCACACTTAGAAATGTTACAACATTCCAGGGTCTGAATGATAGGAGCAGGTCTTTTCAGTCTTCCCAGGTTGAAAGGAAAGGGAGGTGGCTGAGGGTCCTTCTGCCCCCAAGAAGGTTCTCATCTTCTCATCTCTGTTCCCAATGTTGTTGTTCAGCCACTCAGTTGTGTCTGACCCTTTCGAACCCATGGACTGCAGCACACCAGGCTTCCCTGTCCATCACCATCTCCCGGAGTTTGCTCAAACTCATGTCCATTGATGCATTGATGTCATCCAATCATTCTCTGTTGACCTCTTCTCCTCCTGCCTTCAATCTTTTCCAGCATCAGGGTCTTTCCCAATGAGTCAGTTCTTCAAACCTGGTGGCCAAAGTATTGGAGTTTCAGCATCAGAATCAGTCCTTCCAATGAATATTCAGGACTGATCTCCTTTAGGATGGACTGGTTGGATCTCCTTGCAGTCCAAGGGACTCTCAAGAGTCTTCTCCATCACCACAGTTGAAAAGCATCAACTCTTCAGTGTTCAGCCTTCCTTATGGTCCAACTCTCACATCTGTACATGGCTACTGGAAAAAACATACATGTGCCGGCTGGGCCATTAAACAATGACACAGTTAGGGAGAGATGAATGGAACATCAAAGCTATGGAAAGTATCACTGGAGTTATCAAAAAGCCGTGAGGGAGATCTTTGAGATGCCAGGTAGAAACTCTGTGTTTCAACTATATGGAAGATAAGACCCAAATATGGCAAGGTGGAGGAAAAGGGACAGGTAAGAAATTGCATGAAGATTCAAGCTCGATTTACATTTCAGTGAACACTTATCAACGCTGGTAGCTAGAATACATCATAAGGCTGAAGCAGATATGCCCTCAGGATGTTCATCATCTAAGCTATATGAAAGTAGGAAAACAGCTCAGGCAAAGAATTAAAGCAATGTAAATGAAAGAAGGTTGGGGGCATTAATGCTGAGCTCACCGCTGACTGCTTATTTGAGACTTAGATGAATATCATAAACCTTTAGCCTCTTTCCCCAGAAGTCATGATGGAATACATCTTAGCCAGGGCTTCTCTTCACCCATCAGAGTGCTAATTAAGAGGCCAGAGAAATACCACCGTCCACCTCATCTGTTTTTGTTCTTCTGTTAAAGGACACCATGCATCTCCCTGACAGCTAGTCATTACAGGAACATATGGGCACTCGGACTTCTGCCAGAGACAACGAAGACCCTTAAAGATCCCAAGCAGAACCCTCAGCCATGCTGGTGCTAAGGAGGGGTGCATCCTCTCACCAGCTACTATGGCTGATGAAGATTTTTAACTCTCAAAGGGGTTCAGTGAGGCAGATCTCAATGGAATGAGGGTGTCAGTAGACAGAGCAATGGGGAAGAGGGAAAAACAACTGATCTTGCATTACTGCAACTCTCTGAGGTCACTTTCAGATCTAAGGCACTTGAAAGGTGCAAAATGGTTTTCAGCATATTAAAAAAAGCACAGTACTTCCTGCCTTCTTTCACTCTGCCTTGTTACCAGGCACTTCTCTATGTGATATTTAATTGACCTTTATCCTATAGCAAGGATTATTATCTCTAAGTGACTCATTTGAAAAATGGATACCTAGAGGGGTTAAGGGCCTCTTCAAGGTCAGAGGACTATGCAAATGATAATGCTGGGACTAAAGCCCAGATATGCACCTACTAATCCAATGTTCTTTAAAAGTCAGTCAGGTAAATGGGCACAAGGGATCTTTAAGGATGATGGAAACGTTTTAAAGCTAGAAATGGTGATGTTTGCACAGCTGTGTAAATTTTCTAGAAACCATTGCACACTTAAAATAATGGCCTTTATGGTGTGTAAATTATATTACAATCAGCTCTTAAAAAATAAAGGAAACCAACTGTAGTAAGCAGGGCCTGAGCTTTGGTGTTATTATACCATGGTTCAGATCCTAATTCCAGCTCTTAAATCCTGGGCAACCTTGCACAAGTTCCTTAATTTCTGTCCACATCCATTTCTTCTTCTCTACCACTGGAGTATTATTACCCACTTCTCAAGACTGCTGTGAGGATCTGGCACTAAAGCAATAGCAGCTAATTTTATTTCTGTTATTTCTGATGCCTAGGAATCCTGACATAAAAAATAAAGTCATTAGCCTTTCACTGCTTGCTTAATCAATAATCATATTTATATCAAGGCTGAAACTTGGATGAGCAAGAGACATATGATATTGTTTTGATCAAAGTCCCAAATCAGTACAATTCACCATCACTCAATTAGCAACTAATTGGCTCAGCAGACCAAGGGCATCTGTATATTTAACTTCTCCTGAACTCAAACTCAAACTAAACTCCTTCTCAAACTTGACTACTCATAATTATATCCTAGAGAGTTGTAAGAATTGGATGCCAAGGTCCCACGCTAGACCTAGCTAAGCCCAGTCTTGTCTGAATATTTGTGACCCTCTACCATGGGATTATCCAGGCAAGAATACTGGAGTGGGTTGCCATTTCCTTCTCTAGGGGATCTTCTCAACCCAGGGACTGAACCTGAGTACCCTGTGACTCCTGCATTAGGAGGTGGATTCTTTACTACCGAGGCCCCCCTGAAAAGACCGCTACCACAGAGAACCTGATTTAAATCTGGTATGGAGTGCAGACCAGGCATTAAGATTACTGAAATCTTCTCATGATTCTAATTGCTGCAAAGTTAGGAACCGTAACTCATTGGCTTTCAATTCTGACTACAAAACAATTCTCTTGATGAGCTAAAAAAAAAAAAAACCCCAAGCCTGAGCCTCACACGCTGAGATTCTAGGGTGGAGTGTGGACATGTTAAACATTCCCCAGGTGGTTCTAAAGGGCAGCAAGATGCCTTATGGGTGACGGATTACTCCACATCCCTTCCCTTCATTCCTCTCCCTTGCATCCAGGACAAGAGTTCACAGGACGTTATGTCAGGTACTTCCTGTTATTGCCATCAAACTGTGATCTCAGATCTTAGGTCTGATGTGATGAAGCAAGCCCTGGAGTTTCTAGTAATCTCAGGAATATAGGAATAATATTATTAAGGAGAATGAGGCCCTGTGCATGTGGGCTCAGTTCTGTCCGACTCTTTATAACCCCATGAACTGAAAACTGAAGCCTGCAAGTCTCCTCTGTCCACCGGGTTTCCTGGATGGGCTGCCATTTCCTGCTCCGGGGGGATCTGCCAACCCAGGAATCGAACCCCCATCTCTTGCTTTGGTAGGTGGATTCTTTATTGCTGAGCCACCGGAGAAGCCCATTAAGGAGGATAACTGAGGCCAATTCAAAAGGGGCGTGGGCAGAGTAGCTGAGTGTTCTTCAAGTCACGTGGTCCACATAGCGCATGGAGACTGGAAGTCCATCAGAATAGAGTTTCCAGGAAGCGCGGAGGAGAGGCTCAGCAAAAGGTCAATCACCCCTTAATCCTTTCAACAATGGGAACGGAGCTGCTCCGCCGTGGTAGGTGCTGTGACAGTGGTGAGCAAGGGAGGCATGGCAGCCTATTCAGAACGTAACAATGAAAATACAAACCTACCTTTTCTGTAGTCAAACCATTCACTAAACAGAGTCTGCGCTGACTCCCATTCCTGTCATCTTGTGGTATACCCAAATGTCTGTTGTTTGTGTATTTGGCTGCATTGGATCTTCGCTGTAGCATGCAGAACCTTCACTGAGTCATGTGGGATCTTTCCTTTTGGCCATGGACTGTCTAGTTGTCGCATGTCAGCTCAGTAGTTGTGATGCATGGGCTTAGTTGCTCGTGGGTGGTGGGATGCTAGTTCCCTGACCAGGAATAGAAACCACACCCCTTGCATTGCAAGGCAGATTCTTAAGTACTGGACCACCAGGGAAGTCCCCCAAATCACCATTGGTCATTCTGTTATTTGTCAAGAATGGCCCCCCCATCCCATGTTGCCTAGTCCACTGATCACTATTCTTATTCCTTCCTGACTTGGGCTCAGATTGATGCCATGACTTTCTTTCCAGGAACTGCCCCTGTGCAGACCCAGATTCTTTCTTTATCAAACGAGTTATCATCCTAGAGACCTTGAGGATGGGAGAATCAGGGGGTTCTATGAGTCAAGTAGAACTAACATGGGCAGATTTGGTCCGAAACACTTGCTCTTGTAAAGGAGTCCTCAGAAAACTCTGGGAAGACAGCAAGTTTCATTCGCTGGACAGGTAAAGTATGTTTCCTGTCACTTCAACCACATTTCCAGTTCTCAAGGATTATGGCTGAGCAGTCATGTCCTGTCCTTGACCTAGTGATGGACCAGTCTTCGCTGTTTGTCCCCATCAGCATTCTTTGTGGCCCCATCCCACAGGGTCAGGTAGGCAGGGTGAGCCAATCCTGGTAGACGTAGCTCAGAGATAGGATCAGCGTCTACTCAAAATCCTGGTGATTTGTATTCTCAGGAGGTAAAGAACCTACAGGTCCAGCTCCCAATTTTCTCTCTGGGCTTTATATCTGTGCTTCTTTCCTCCACTTCTTGCCCTCTCTCCCAAAATAGTAAATGAGGGTGATGCTATCAGGAAAGCACTTAGGAGGGATAAGAGTGGGTGATGATCCTTCCACTGCTGTGATGTGTGACATCACTCACCCTTAATCAGATAGCCTGAAGTACATTATCTATCCAGTCCACTCAACAATGGATCAGAAAGCCCCTCTAAACATACTTTAGAGGTACTCTCAGAGAACTATTATTAATTGTCTACACCCTGATACCCTTATCAATAAAATGGACGTGGCAATAATTAATGTGAGAAGTTGCTTCTCATGGTATCTAATTTTAAAATGTAATCTATTATTTATGTTGTTGGTGAACAGAATGGAGTTTTTGTGAAAATTTTGTAAAGGTTTTGGAATGACCTCATGGTATGAAGAGAAATGAATGAGCATCTGTCATGTGGTATGTATTATCATAAATATGCTACTTACTATCATGTAAGCCTTACTACAATATATCATATAGATACTCGTATCCTTCCCACTTTATAGATGAAGGATATTATCAGAGGGAATTTAAGTGACCATACCAATAAACCTCAATGTTAATAAAAAAAAATTTCGGAACATTCCAGCAAAAATGTGTGAGAGAAAAAAAGGATGGGTTTTGATGGAGAAAAAAATCATCTGAAATAGAGAAAACAAAAAAAGAGGCAACAGGGATGGTGGGCACCTTTGTTATGAGAACAATTGGATACTTGGTTCTTTGGTAAAGTTCAGTTAAGTCCTATTCACAAAAATGAGGTGCCCCTAGTGGTAAAGAATCAGCTTGCCAACACAGGAGACAAAAAAATATATGGATTTGATCCCTAGATTGGGAAGATCCCTTGGAGTAGGAAATGGCAACCTACTCTAATATGCTTGCATGAAGAAGCCCATAGACAGAGGAGCCTGGCAGCTATAGTCGGTGGAGCTGCAAAGAGTCAGACACAACTGAACACACACACACACACACATGCACACACACACACACACACACACAAAATGACATGCCATAGGTATTGTAGGACATGCATGAAAAATAGCATGGGGGAGGGACTGGAATTGACAGATGGGTTGGCAATGGACATGTCCTCTGCATATTAGTAATTCCTCCGACATTTAATCCATGCCATATACAGACACTGTATAATAAAGTTATGGATGAAGGAATGCATAAGTAATGCCCATAGCTTAAGGCAGCAAGTAGGGTGACATCTTCCTACTTCCCAGGCCTTGAAAGTGACTGTCTTTCTTAATCCAGTGATCAGTGCATTTCAGCCTGTGTTAAATAGATGTCAGGATATAGACTAATAAAGCCTTATCCTTCCCACCCTGCTCAACCAGGTTGAGAGAGACTGAGCATCACACCACCACGTAGGTGGATAACCACAAAGCGGTAGCACTGAAGTCTCCCAGGCCAAGGTGATTGGCTGGCGAAGCAATGGAAAGAACAACAAATTCTTCATTTTCAAAACTGTAAAATGGTCAAAATGTCCAAAAACAGATGAATGGTTAAGGAATATTACCAGAAAAAGGAATGAACCTGGGGCATTTGCAGTGACGTGGATGGACCTAGAATCTGTCACACAAAGTGAAGTAACTCAGAAACAGGAAAGCAGATATTGTACATTAATGTATATAATGGAATCTAGAAAATGGTACGGCGGAACCTATTTGCAGGGCAGGGATAGAAGTGCAGAGAATGGACAAGTGGGCACAGGGTAGGAAGAGCAGAGTGGAATGAACGGGGATAGCAGCACTGACATGTATACAGTGCCATGTAGGAAACAGGTAGTGAGTGGGAAGCTGCTGCACAGTGCGGAGAGTTCATCTCTGTGATGACCTAGAAGGGTAGGATGAGGCGTGAGAGGGACAGAATAAATTTATACACATGGCTGATTCTCTTCATTGTACAGCAGAAACTAGAACAATATTGTAAACAGACTCTAATTTTAAAAAAATGATCAAAAAAAGCAGCTCCTTCTATGACCTCCCATTAAAATTCAATCATGTTGCTGATTTACTACTCCACTTGTAAGGCAGACATGGTCCTGTTAGGGTAGGGGAAGATTTGCTTTCCTGGGATGAGGATTTGGCCTTGGAGATGTTGGAGCTCATGGTCCCAAGGGGTCCGAGAAGCTAAGCCTGACATTACCTGTGCCATTTCTGACACTTCTGGAACTTGGGGATAAAATTGACCCCAGCTGTTACTTTCTCTGTTCCAGACATGATTCCATTTTAATCCATTATTTGGTCTATCAGGATTTCAGCAACATTATTTTCATGTGACTTGCGATTCTGATTCTTTCCTTGTGGTTTGCATGAGATTGTCAATCCCACCATTAGAAAGTGCCACCTTATTTTCAGAATGCATTGCTGTGTTTACCTAATGCTCTCAGATTCAGCAGTTGCCAGCAATCATGATTTCAATTCCCCAGTTCCATCCTGATTTGTGTGTGATTGTTCTAGCGGGAGGCCTGGCTACTTATCATGCACAATGTACTCCTGATGTGCAGAGAGGTCTGCAGATCTCAGCAGCCAGAGGACAGACTTCTTAGCCACTTTTCCTGGGCACTTGCAATTTTGGGAGGCAGAGCAGAGACTTTTGTATAAACTGGAACCTGGCACCACTATAATGCGCTGTAAGATGGACTTCTTCAAAATATTACACTGGTAAGTCTTCTCTCCATCTCCTGAAGAACTGGCAATGGTAAAGCAAGGCATTCCCAGGCTAGCTTCCAATGAGAAAGCTCCCTTCACCAAGTAGTGACCCTCACTTCATACCCAATAAGTGCCCAGGTCTGAATCCAGAGTATCCACACTCAAACTGGACCAGATCTGTGATCTCAGTCACGTTGATTACTTCAGCTGATTTCTGCTTTATCACCAGTAGGGCTGCAAAGATTGAAAAGAAAAGCAGTAGCCTGCAAAACACCTAAAATCATGCCTAGAACATGAAAGATTTTCAGGAAATGTTGCCTTTTCTCTATATCACGACACTCTCCTTTTTCCCCATAGATGTTTCCATTGCCACCATTAAAGACTGAAGGATAAAGATAGTTAAACTAACTATCTCAAACTTGTCCTATGGAAATTTAATCTACTGTGGAACTACTTTCCCATCATGGATTCTCTGCTTGAGCCCAAACAAATCTATTGAAAAAATCAATGCGTATTGTTTCTGGTTTCCTGCTATGATAGATTCTCAGTGAATCCATTCTATGATAGATTAAGCTACAATTGCCTGAATGAGTGAGACTATGCCTGTATTATTGTATCAGGTTCTAGGGACTAAATAGTAAAAAAGGTGTTACATGCACCCAATGTTCATTGCAGTGCTATTTACAACAGCCAGGACATGGGAGCAGCCTAGGTCCACTGACGGATAAATGGATAAAGAAGATATGGTACATGGATAGAATGGAATAGTACTCACCCACAAAAGGGACTGAAATTAGGTCATGTGTAGAGAAGTGCATGGACCCAGAGTCTGTCATACAGAGTGAAGTAAGTCAGAAAGAGAAAAACAAATATTGAATGTTGATGTGTATATACGGAATCTAGAAAAATGGTACTGATGAACCTATTTTTCAGGGCAGGATTAGAGGCACAGATATAAAGAATGGACTTGGGGACACAGCAGGAGGAGCAGAGGGTGGAACAAATTGAGAGAGCAGCATTGACATATACACATATGACACATACACATCTGGATGTATATGTCATATGTGTATGACCTAGAGGGGTGGGATGGGGGGAGGGGCTCAAGAGGGATGGGATACTTGCACAATTTTAGCTGATTCACATTGCTGTACAGTGGAAACTACCACACTGTGAAGCAATTATTCACCAACTAAAAAAAAAATTAAAAAGGGTGTGAGTACTCCAAATCATGAATTATAATCATGAGGAGACTTAATACTGCATAATAACAAGGAGGAGCATGAGATAGTGCATCTTAATTTTTTAATGGGGTATACATGATAGTTACATTTTCCTTGATTGATTCATGCTTGTCTTCTTTCAAAAACAAGGTTTTGAGACAAAATTTCTAATATGGCAAATCCTCTCAGCCAATCTCCCCCAAAATGAGCTACAAGACTGGACAAAGTTGTTAAAAACACATGCACAATTTTAGGGCATTGGAGATTAACCAACCAAATGCCTATATTGAGTTTGGAAGCAATTATTCATGGAAAAAATACTGAACTGGGGATACAAAAACTGAAAGCCTGTGCCATTTATTTTTCTATAAGAATGAGCCAATTCATAAAACCCAGAAGCTTCACTGATACTGAGGGCTAATTTTATCTGCAACAAGCAGACAAGAGAGAAACCCTGGAACAGCTTTGTCCGTAATGTTAGCTCTCACTGTAGCAAATGAAAGAAAGACCACTTGCTCACTTAGAGGTGTGGACTTGGCTAGGCAAGTAGGAAACTGGCAGGGTAGACAGAAATTTAGCAGAGAAATTTGATAAATGACACAGCAAAAAAAAGGTCTTGATCTTCCCCATTGGTCTCTAGTTGACTAGAAAGTTGTCCACACATGCAAAGCGGACCAAAGGGAATCTAGGTTTTTTACATATTGATGTCTGACTCTGTCCTCACATATGTGCAATAGTACCTGTGGAAAGTAAAAGCTGAAGCTGGCTTAAAAACTGTAGGAGGGACTTCTCTGGTGTTCCAGTGCCTAAGACTCTGCATTCCCAATTCAGGGGCCCAGGTTCAATCCCTGGTCAGGGAACTAGATCCCACGATACTACACCTAAGACCTGGCATAGCCAAAGAAAATAAATAAATAAAACAAAACATAAATAGTTTAAAAAATTGTATGAATTTGAATGTGCTTCCCATAATATATACACATCTATTGGTAGAGGGTAGAGACTTTCTGAATTGAGGTATTTAGCACAGATTTTCAAATATCATTGTTTGATCATTAAGTTATGCAGAAAAAATGACTCCTAGGAAATCATGAGTAAAATAAAAATTTTAAAACAAATCAGTAGAAACAGTAGCAGTCACATACCACAAATGAAATAGATTTCGTAGGTTCATTCATAGCAAGTTACTAAGAAAACAAAATTTTAAAAAAGACTATAGAAACAATATTTTCTGCATAGACAGGACATACAGAATTCAGTTACAGTCATCCATTATCTAAAATATTCCCCCTTTCAATAAAAATGATGAGACATGCAAATAAAGGGAAAATGTAAGGCATACAGAAGGGGGCGCCAGAGAATAAGATGGTTGGATAGCATCACCAACTCAGTGGACATGAGTCTGATCAAACACCAGAAGATGGTGGAGGACAGGGAAGGTCTGGCAGGCTGCAGACCATGGGGTCCCAAAGAGTCGAACGTGACTTAACAACAGACTGACAGCAAAAAAGGCATACTCAGAAAAGTGTTAAGAAGAAGTCAATAGAAATTGTTTTTGAGTGGGTCCATATATTGGATTTAGCAGACAAAGATTTCAAAGCAACCATTACAAGGTATGCTTAGAGGACTAAAGAAAACTGTTTAAAGTATGATGACAGTGATAAACAAACAGAAAATCTCAGCAAACCAAGAGGAATTGTGAAAAGCACCAACTGTAACTTCTGGAGTTGGAAAATATACTAATGAACCATGTGGCAAGAAACAGTGGGTAGTCTTCAGGAACTGCAGATCTGAAGGTGGCAGCATTATACACAATACCGCCAAACTGGAAACAATCTCAATGTCCATCACCTGGTGAATAGATAGACAGAGTTGTATACCCACACAACAGAACACTAATCCACATAAGAAAAGAAAAATTACTAATACGTGCTATTTATTTAAGATGAATAAATCTCAGAAACACTACACTAATTGAAATAAGCTAGATTGGAAAGACTACAGACGGCATGATACTATTTATATGACTTGTCCAGAAAAATATATATATATATAATAAGAAAGATTAGCAGTTACCTGGGTTGGGGCCAGGAGGACATTGATTCTAGGCGGAAACTTGGGTAATGAGGTGGGAAGACTGATTTTTGGTGGAAATTTGGGATGATGGTAATATTCCAAAGCTGGGATTGTGGTGATGATTGCATAAAATTTACTAAAAATTATTGAATCTTATACTCACCAGGAATGAAATTCATGGGATTTAAATTATATCTCAATAAAGCTGTTAAGAAAGCTCTTTAGTATAAGACTCATGAGGTCAAGGGTCCACACATAGAGCTCAGTTAGGAGACTTTAATTCATTCAAGTAATTAGGGTTGAAAAGCAAAAACTAAATACTTCATCATTCTAGGTTGCCTTGTTCTCTTGCCTTGGGGACAATGTTTGAGATCCCTCCTTCCCAGCTTAGCTCCTTTGTAGATCATTTCATAAATGGGAACAAACAAACCCCCTGGTTGGTCAGTTAGTTCATTTAGTTTGGTTAATTTTCCACTGATAAATGGCCATCAAATATTTTTACCATAGAAACTCTCCAAGTCTTCAAATCTAACCCTACCTCTTTTTCTCACACCCATCCCTCTCTCTTTGGTCTTAGGGTTTGCAACTTGATGTTTAAAAAAAAAAAATCCCACCCCATGTTGCCTGCATTTAGAGGATACTGCTCTGGCAGTTGTAACATCTGTCACTCTCTCCATAGCAGGGCCATCAAGCTGTCAGGGCTAAGTGAAGTTAGGCTGATTCAATGTACTCCTCCATCGGAGATCCCTGTCAGAAGCATTGGGCTGTGGTGGATACAGATGTATGCTCTTTGGGTGACTTGCTTTTGTAGTTGTTGTCCATTAAAGACCCTGTTACTGTTTGCTCATCTATCACATTGAGTCAGAGGCATACAGTCAATACTTGTTGCTCGGTGCTTGGAAAATTGCCTCCAAATGCACTCTCCCTACCTCCCTTCCAGCCACGGTGCCCCCTCATCCCCAAGGCGTGAGGTCTGACATGTTGGCATGAGCCCTGAAGCCTATCTTGGGTACAATTGGGAGAAAAGCTATGACCAACCTAGACAGCTTACTAAAAAGCAGAGACATTACTTTGCCAGCAAAGGTCCATCTAGTCAAAGCTATGGTTTTTCCAGTAGTCGTGTATGGATGTGAGAGTTGGACTATAAAGAAAGCTGAGCACTGAACAATTGATGATTTTGAACTGTGGTGTTGGAGAAGACTCTTGAGATTCCTTTGGACTGCAAGGAGATCCAACCAGTCCATTGTTAAGGAAATCAGTCCTGAATATCCATTGGAAGGACTAATGCTGAAGCTGAAACTCCAATACTTTGGCCACCTGATTCGAAGAACTGACTCATTTGATAAGACCCTGATGCTGAGAATGATTGAGGGTGGGAGGAAAAGGGGATGACAGAGGGCGAGATGGTTGGATGGCATCACTGATACAATGGACATGAGTTTGAGTAAACTCCAGGAGTTGGTGATGGACAGGGAGGCCTGGCATCCTGCAGGCCATGGAGTCACAAAGAGTCAGACATGACTGAGCGACTGAACTGAACTGAACTGACCTTCCCAGGTGACGGCAAGTGATAAAGAATCCACCTCTCAATCCATGAGATGCAAGAGACATGGGCTTGATCTCTGGGTTGGAAAGATCCCCTGGAGTAGGAACTGGCAACTCACTCCAGTATTTTTGCCTGGAAAATCCCATAGACTGAGGAGCCTGGCGGGTTATAGTTCAGAGGGTTGTAAAGAGTTGGACACAACTGACCAACTGAGCATCTGAACACACAGCATACAGGACTTGTAAGCATCTTCCAGATGGGATTCATTGAGTGTGAGGTCATTAAGGAAGGAACAAAAGGGGAGTGCAGCCCTCTAATTAATGATACTGATGGGCAATTGAACACTGGCAAAAAACGGCTACACTTTCAGCAGAATTGCAGGCAGCATTCATCTGGTAGCACTAATCAACAGACCTCATACCAGTGAGGAATTCTGCACTTCCATTTGGAAAGAAAGAATGCATTCTCCCATTGAGTACTGGGATAATTGGTAGAATTAAGGAAAACTACATCATTCCATTTGGATCCAGTACTAATTGGAGTGAACAGAATAATCAGCTCAGTAGCATGAAGCACAATTTCTTACCTTCCCACTGCAGAAAGGAGAATTTCTCTACATAATGAGCCACTGTGGCCCCTTCATCAGTAGTTAGATTGCCTGCTCATCCAAAGCACCCTGTGGGATGTCCCTGCACCATGTTTTCTGCCAGCCAGTTACTGATTCAGAAAAGCAAGCCTTCTAATTTGTTGCAGTAGAACTGGAAGGCCAACCCATAGTGAGACTGGGCTCTGCCTGGCTGCTGAGCTCAGGCAGAGGTACTTGCAATATCACAGAGCAGGTTTCAAGGGTTTGATTCATTAGAGAGAAATCAATCTATCCGAGGAACTCAGAGTCCAAAACAAAGTTCTTAGGCGATTCCCGAGCCACCACTTCAATAAAAGCCTTCCGCTTCCTAAAAGCAAAAACACTCAAGACAGGTGAAGTTGTACTTTCTTCAATATTGATAGCTGAGGTCTCATGCCCTTCTTGAAGAATGAACACTGAATTCTTTCTCACTGCCTATGAGAGCAGACAAAACAAGGCTGCTTTCTTTTTCTAAGAATTCAGATGATATTGTTTTTCTCTTGATGGATTCAGAGTTTCTGATTTTTCCACCCACCCACCCCCAAATCCATTCACCCATCTCCCTTGCCTTTACTGAGCATCTGAGCCAGATGCTAACTGATTGGTTCCATTTTATAGATGAGGAAATGCAATTTTAGCATAATTAAAGAACTTGTTCCAATCCCATATCTAATAAGGAGTGGAGCTGATATTTTAAAACCTGGTTTTTCTGACTCTAGAGCCCAAATCTTAATATAAACAGTGAAAATGCCAAGTTTCAGATTGATTAAAATTAAATTTTAAAATAATAAATTAAAAAATAACCTTAAAAAGAGCATCCATAGGCCCTTCAAAATGCTAACATTACAGCAAAAAGTCCTCTGAAATTCTCACCTGAGTTCATATGCGCCTGCACAGCTTGCAGTTTTACACAGAGAATTTTCCATGCACTACATTATTTCCCCTTTCAGACCTAACTCCTTATAGTCCTTCTATTTTCTCACTTTTGCTAGCAAAATCTTTCTGGAAATGATCTCATTAGCTCAAAATGAATGATATACACCTCAGCAATAATTATATTTTATTTGGCCAATTGCCCTCTTCCTTCTTGTAAAAGGGGAACAGCCACAGAATTGCTCCTAGGGCTTGAATACAGACAGTTACCATCCCCCATTCAGGCTGATCCACTCTTCCCAAGTATAAGCATCACTGGGCTTGTTTTAGAACTTTTTGATTGGTAGGGGAAAATTTAATCATTTCTGGGGGGAAAAATGACCTTCAAGTTCTACTTTCAGAAGATAGCTCATTTGGCAAAGGGCTTTTGGCTGCTGAAGGCAAACTGCAGGGAAACTAATGTACACCTTCCATTAAAGGGTTGGGCTATATCCTGGAGAATAAAAGGGCAGGGACATAGATAATTCAGATATGATGAGAGAGGGACTTCCCTAGTGGTCCAGTAGTGAAGAATTTGCCTGCCAATGCAGGGGAGACAGGTCTGATCTGTGGTCTGGGAAGATTCCACATGTCACAGAACAACTAAGCCTGTGAGCCACAACAGAAGCCACCTCAGTGAGAAGCCTGCTAGCCACAACTAGAGACTAGCCCCACTCCCCACAACTAGAGAAAGCCTGTGAGCACCAATGAAGACCCAGGGCAGCCAAAAATAAATGAACAAATACCATTTTTCAAAAATTATGAGAGGAAATAAGGGGAGATACATTTTAAAATAGGGGATGAGCATGAGATACCACCTTTGTCTAAGACTAGATAATGCATTTGGGTAAGATATTTGGGGATGTGTTTTTTAGGAACTTAATCTTTGTTGACCAGGGACATTCGTAAGACATAGTTCCCATTTGAACAAGTTACAAAGACACAAGCCAAAGAAATACTTCCTTAATGGAGGGGGTAGAATTCCAATAAGTTGATGGATGGGGTAGTTTTCATGTTTTAAGATGAAAAGACTTGTCAGTTGGACCAGAAAACCTTGAGGTCCTGATCCAAACCCAATGTACTACATGCCCATAGCAGGTACAGCCATGGGGTGGATCATGGGTGGGAGAAATGTATTGAAATATGTTATAAAACACAACCAGGTATGTTAGGGTGCAGAGAGGAGTAGGAGACTTACATGTAATATACGAACAATCATATTTATTTTGCTTGAAGTTAAAACCCCAAAATACCTCTTATGCACATATGTGGAAATGTGGAAATTACATAATATAAAACCATATCCGTGTTGTCAGAAAACCTGAGCTCAAATCATTCTTTTATTATTGTTTTGAGGCACATCAGTTCATTTCTCTGAGATTTATTTTCCTTATTTGAAAATGAAGTTGTTGGACTAGAAGTTCTCTTCTATCCCAAGCTCTATGACCCAGCTTTCTAATAAAAGGAAATGAAAATGTACATTAGTTAGGTTTGAGAATTAAATCAGTTGTGGCTTTTTTGATAGATGTGTACAGATCTTAAATTTTGAAATCTTGTTCTCTTCCAATAAAAATATGATGATCTGTATAACTAAGCAAAAGTCTGCTATAAATTTTCTCCCCAAGATTAGATGTGAGAAAATTGTGACTTACATGGAAAGATAGTTTAACATAGTAATTTTATGGAAAAAGAGTCTGAGTTAAGATTTGCTTCTTATAAACACCTTGAATTACAGTAAGGCAACCTCAGAAATAAAGTTGAATGATCAACTGTATGACTCTGGAATCTGGCTTGACTGGGTTGACTGCTTCTTGCCCTAGATTATTGAGAAGAATTAGGAGCAAATTTCTTTTCTTTTCATCCATCTATCCTACATACAAGCAATTCTCAGGCAGGAGCGATTTGAGCCCCAAGAAACGTACTAAAATGTCTAGGAACAATTTTGGTGTCATGATTGAGGGAGGGATCTTGCTACTAACAACTAGTTAGTGGAGGACACAGAGTTTGTTAAACATCCTGTAAGGGGCAGAACAGCCCCTCACAACAAAATATTATCCAGCCTAAAATGTCAGTTGTGCTAAATTTGAAGGACATGGATTTGAGCACATTCTAGGAGATAGTGGAGGACAGAAGAGCCTGGTGTGCTACAGTCCATGGGGTCACAAAGAGTAGGAGATGGCGGAGCCACTGAACAACAATGACAAGTCTGTGGGAGGTATCCAGAAAGCTGAGTCATAGGTCTCACCAAGCCACAGACCATGGTGACCTCCCTAAGATAACATCATCATGGACAGCCAGCCAAATGCTATCCCTCAGCAATATTGTTTTCATAGCCTAAAAATTACAGCACAGGAAGAGTAAAGGGTTGAAAAAAAAATGAATATACTATCCGGGATCTTCCACACTGGTTTCCCCCTAATTGATCTAAAGAGAGGCTAAGGGAAATAACAAAGGTTAACTTTGCAACAACTATAGCCTCTTATATAAGAAGCTCCGTGTACTCTACACTTCTTATAGACTTGCGATTTGTCTTTTTATATGAAGAGTATCTTGTTCAACGTAGGGAAAAATTGCAAAGAAATGTTTCAAAGGGGAAATATGAGACTATTTTTTATGTTCAAACATGGAAATTAGGGCTAAGTTGGTCAATCAGTCAAAAAGATTCCCCAAGGGCAACATAAGATCTTATGGGGCTGCCTTGAGGCAAACCCAATTCAATTAGTTTCTGCAGCCTAACTGTCAGGACCCAAAACCTAGGTGAAATAATGAACTGATTAAAACCTGTAATTGCAATTCAATGGGGGAAACCATTCATCATGAAGATGGCAATATTTTTACACTCTAGACTGCACAGAAAAGACACAAACAAAGGTAGAAGCTGGGGGCATGATGAAAACCTGAGGAAAGTACATCTCTTAATAAGAGAATATAGGACCAGCCTGAAAGAGGAGCTAGGTCTTCATCCAGTGATGCTCTGTTCTCTTTCTTGCTCTAATCCAAGACCCTGTTGAGGATACACTTCTAGTGAGATCACTATCAAATTTCCTGGATTTTACCCAAAGCCAACACTAGTCAATGGGCTCGGTTACCCCTGGATGTTTTGCAGGTCTTTTTCTCATACCATTTCTATCTTTGAACCCATATTGATTTGTGAAAGAAGTGGGAGTTGCTCAGTCATGTCCAACTCTTTGCAACCCTGTGGACTGTAACCCACCAAGTTCCTCTGTCCATGGAATTCTCCAGGCAAGAATATTGGAGTGGGTTGCCATTTCCTTCTCCAGGGGATCTTCCTGACCCAGGGATCAAACCCAGGTCTCCTATATTGCAGGCAGATTCTTTACCATCTGAGCTACCAGGGAAACCCATGTTGATTGATTTGTTTCAAGGATTAAAAAACCAATATTTTGAGCTTTGAGTATCAGACTGTCTTTTGCAGCTCTTCAAGTCTGCTGTTGTGTCTCAAAATCAGCCACAGAAATGATGTAATTAAATTAATGTGGTTGTGTTTCAATAAAACTTTATTTACAAAAAGATAGGTTGCGGGTCAAATATAGCCTTGAGGCTATAGTTTGCTGACCCTTGTTCCACATACACAATAGTTACTAAAATAACATGTAAAGCAATAATTAAAAATAAATGACCAGTATACAATAACTTCCTTCATTTTTTAAAAGATTTTTTGATGTGGACCATTTACAAAATTCTTATTGAATTTGTTACAATATTACTTCTATGTTTTGATTTTTTGGCCATGAGGCGTGTGGAATTTTAGCTCCTGGACCAGAGATTAAGCCCACACTCTGAGCATCAGAAGATAAAGTCTTCACCACTGGACCACCGAAGACTTTCCTTCATTTCTTGAAAGATACGGTGGTCATTCTGTACTAAATGGCACTTTATTCCAATAGCTAAGACTTTTAGAACAGCTGATAACAAAAAGTACTAATGAGTGTAGGAATCCTGGGAGCAGAGTATCCGGAAATATAAAGCATACTTCATTTTATTAATTTGTTCATCCTTTCACTCACTCCAAACAAGATCTGTGTGACTATCTGTTCCAAATGCTTTTCTAGGTTCTATGAATACAATGTTGAACAAGAACAAAATTATTCTTGCTCTTTTGGAGATCATATTCTAGTATGAGAAGGCAGACAATGAACAGATAAATACATAGGCAAGATATTTTCTGATAATAAAAATTCCAATAAGGAAATAAAACAATGATGTTGTATGGACCAGATAGAGGTGGAATAGTTATTACTACTGTTTGGAAAGCTAGACAAGGCTTTCCTAAGATGATTCTTTCAGCTGAGACCTAATGGTGATAGATTTAATTAAAAGAATTTAAGAAAGAAATAAGAAAAGAGACATTGGTATGGTTGCACCATATAATTGGAGTGAATGGGAGAGTACCAAATAAGAGGTGAGAGAGATAGGTTGGAGCTATGTCATGCCTTGGGACCAGGTTTGAGAGTCTGAACTCTATTTCTAATGTGAGGGAAAGGTACTGCATGATTTGAAGGTGGAGATATATAGTCTAACCTGATTCTTCAAGAATAACTCTGACTAGTGTGTGAGGGTAGACTCTAGTATAGTAACAGGGAAATAAACTAGGAAACTCTTGCATGACATTGGCTTGTTCTGAAGAGTTTTCATTGCATTTCCATTTGGTTAATTTATACATAATTAAGATCTTGGTGGAAATTGGTATTTTAAGCTCTATTATCTTTTAAGAAATTACTTCTACCCAAAGAACCAAAGCCTAGATCTGTTGAGAGCAGGTCTTTTGTTACATTCTACATAAACATCCTGGATTTCATCAGTTTCTACTTTAAGGATCAACTATGTGACCTATTGTACAAATTACCTATGGGATTTCAGAGCACAGTCTCTAATATTTTAGTTCATGAATATGTTTTTAATCTGGTAACACACTATAGATTTTAAATAGGCAATCTCTGTTTAGCAGCACAAAATTGAACTTCTGTTTCCTGTGTATTTAAGCGTATGAGTGGTTTCTTCTGGAAGACAGCAGAATAAAATGAAAAAAAAGTTTACCTGAGAAACAAGCTAGAAGCAGCATGTTTCTGCTCAATAGCAGACTCAAAGGTAAGAAATTATTTTTCTTTCACTTTGTGGGTGGGATCTGATCATATGCCTGTGTGAGAAAAGGTGGACTTTTCTTGATATAATGCAGATATCAGTTGGATATAGATATATGTCTGTGTATGAACTTGGGCCCAGTTTCTGATATCAGCTCTACAGCTATCTCTTTGCAAACTAATGCTCCATAGCTGCTTGCAATGACTCATGTGAAATAATTTCTCCTTTAATCAAAAAACCCCATGATATTTTAGCCATTGCTACAAACCACTGCAGGTCAAGGCACCTCCAGCCTTCCTACCCCTTAAAGTAATTACATCAGGCACATCTTCCTTGCCTCTGATGTTTAAGTGCTGCCATCTAGGCTCAGTCATTCTGGCATCTCATGATCAGCACTGATACTCCAGAGCTTATTTCTATGTTAATATCTCCCACTGTCAAACCCAGCCTAGAGAGGCAACATACCAGTGAACTTCTCAAAGATCCTGGAGCTGCCCCTTCTTCAATGCATTTCTTATCACCTTATTGTACAGTTCTCTCAAAGGGTAAACCTCATAACAGTCACATTAACATTATGTGGGAGTCTTCTTAGAAATATAAATTTTAGATTCCCAAATCTAACAGCGTACTTAATCAGACTTTGGGGATGAGGTTGAGAAATTGATGTTTAACAAGTCTTTCTAAAGATTCTGTGCAGGGTTAAGTTTGAAAACCACTGACTTCATGAAAGGAGTGTCCTCTGGGATATCATCTATTCTAATACTTCCACGGTTCTGAGTCTCCTGATTTTATCCTCAGTATTCAGCAAAGACAATTCGATCTCATAACTGTGGGCCTTTGATACGTACAAGCTTTGAGGAGGTGCACGGAAGATTTTTACTTTTGCTTGCACAGACGCAAGCACACATAAATAAAGTGAGTAAACCTGAGATCAATGTGTTACATAAATGTTAACATTCTAATTGTGATATTGGATTATTGTTTTGCAAGAAGTTACCACAAGGGGGAACTGAAAAAAGTGTACTTGGAATCTCTCTGTATTGTTTCTTACAATTACAGGTGTCCACTACAGTGATCTACCCACTGTCTGTCTGTCTATGTATCTGCAGACCTATTTGTATTTTGTGTTCCTACCAGCATTGAATAAGTGATTCAGTTTCTTCTCATCTTCATCAGCATTTGGTGTTAAACTTTTTTTTTTTTTTTTAGCCATTTGATACATAGAGATATCCCATTTTGGGTTTTGCTGTTTTTAGCATTTATCTGAAGGATAATAATCCTGAAAATATTTTCATGTCCTTATTTACCATATGCACATCCCTTTCAAAGTAAAGTGTCTTTTGACCAATTTCTAATTGACTAGTTTTTTTTGGTTTTTTTTTTACGTTCTTCTAGATACAAGTCCTTTGTCAGATATGTAGCTTGCAAATATTTTCTCCCAGTTTGTACCTTGTCTTGTCATCCCCTTCATATAGTCTTTTGCAGAGCAAATGTTTTTAGCTCATCATTTTTTTCCTTTTATGGATCATGCTTTTGGTGTCAAGTCTAAAAACAGTTAATTTTTAATAAGATGTGAGGAATAGGTTAAAGTTCATTTTCTTGCCTATGGATGTCCAATCGCTCTGGCATCAGTTGTTAAAAAAGTTTCCTACATTGAATTTCTTTGGTACCTTGTCAAAATCAGTCAAGCATATTTATGTGGGTCTATTTCTGGGTTCTCTATTCTTTTCCATTGATCTATACATCTATCCCTCTGCCAATATCACACTGTCTTGGTTATTGTAACTATAATTCTTAAAATGGGTAGAGTGATTCCTCTCATTTTATTCTTTTCATCAAGATTGTCTCAGCTATTCTAGGACCTATGCCTTTCCATATCAATTTTACAATAAGCTTTTTCAATAGCTGCAAAAAATCTTCACTAAGATTTTGATGGGTGTTTTATCAAACCTATAGATCAATTTAGGGAGAATTGTCATCTTTACAATTGGAATTGTTTTGCAATCCATGAACACAGTATGTCTCTTCATTTTAGATCTTCTTTGATTTCTATCATCAGCATGTTGTAATCTTCACTATTCAGGTTTTGTACGTGTTGTGTTAAGTGTCTTCCCAGGGGTTTTATTTTCTTTGGAGTAATTATAAATGATACTACATTTTAATTTCAGTTTCACCATGTCATTTTTAGTATATATAAATGTGTTTTCTTTTCATGTATTAATCTTATATTCAACAGTCTTGTTAATTCATTTGTTAGGATCTTGGAGGATTCACTGGGGGAGCAGGGAGGGGGGACATTTTATAGAATTTTTCTAGTCCTTCCAGTCCTGTCTTAAACAGTACTGGTGAAAGTAGACATTCTTGCCTTTTTCTGAGTCCTAGGGGAAAAGCATTGAGTCTTTTGTTGTTAAGTATGATATTAGCTATACTTTAAAAAAGGGGGATCAAATCCACATCCCCTTCGTTGGAAGGTGGATTCTTGACCACTGGACTACCAGAGAAGTCCCCTGAGCTATAAATTTTTGGTAGATGCCCTTGTCAAGTCAAACTAATTCTCCACTTCTAACTACCTGAGAGCTTTTATGCTGAGTAGGTATTGGTTTGTGCCAAATGCCTTTTCTGCATCAATTCTATGTGCTCATATGAAGTTTCGTTTTTGGTCTGTTGACAGGATGCATGCAGCAAACTTTTAGAATCTACTCTAGGTGTTTTTAACAGAACATTAAACTCAGAGTCTAGTGTGAGTGTCTCTGTGTCAATACATCCTCCCCTACCCAGTCTCATCTACTCAGGATGCACTCCTATACAGAGTCTCCTGGTTCTCACTCACACACATTAGGAAGGTCCTGCAAATCCTTCCACATATAGGCTCTGTTGTCCTGGAGCAAGGCTGTACTTCCCTAATCCAGCTGCATTAAACCCTAACTCTGAATATTGCCCTGGAGGCAATCGAGGAAAAGGGGGAGCTCTTAAGGAGGATAAGCCTTATCTTATAAGACTTGCTCTTCAGGTGACAAGATTGCAAGCTTCTAGGTAAGAAGAGTCTGTTTTCCTGCAACACATGGAATGAGGTTGCCTCTGCTAGCCTCAATAATCCAGGAGAATTTAAAGATTAAAGACTCAGACATGTCCATCCAAATGCCCATATCCTAGGTTTCATGGTTGACTCTTCCTCTATAAAGACTCTAATTCTCAAAGGTGATTCATTGAAGGGGAACATTCAGGTTCATTTACAGCTCTGCTATCCTTTTAACAGCCTCTGCGATTCTCAGTGGCTTATACCTCATAGTTAAAGAAGATGACAGTCTCCTTAAAGTCTGTTATAAAGGCATCCCAGGGTTCATAGCATGACTCAAGTGAGCAGTAGACTGCCCTTAACCTGTCATTTTCTGTTGTCAAGGCTACCAGCATTGTTAACAGAAGTCATACCACTCTGCAATCCTTATAATCGGCATTGTGTCCATTCTGTTCCATCACACAGCCACTGCATAATCCATGTGTCACCTTCCACATATAGCTCGTCCTAATTATACACAGGTAAAGGCCATATGAAGGGATGCCCGTAAACAAGATATTATCATCCATTCTGATACCATTTTCTTAGCCTGAGTTTTAGAAAGTTAATATCTATGCACTGCTATTCATTGGAAATATAAATATTAGGGGAGCATGAGGAAAGTGAGGGAAAAGGGTGTGGGATAGAAAAAGATCAGGAAACACTATGAGGATGTGTCACTGGCCACTACTTGTGATCAAGAGCAACCAATTTCTCTAAGTAAGCAGATGGTTATTTCCCAAAAAAGATGACTGTAATTGGTTCACAGGAAAATATATAGAGATAGAAAGGGAGGCAAATGCATTCATTGAAGAGTGAAAGTGATCATTCTTCAGTTCAGTTCAGCTCAGTTGCTCAGTCGTGTCTGACTCTTTGTGACACCATGGACTGCAGCACGCCAGGCCTCCCTGTCCATCACCAGCTCCCGGAGTCTACCCAAACTCATGTCCTTTGAGTCGGTGATGCCATCCAACCATCTCATCCTCTGTCGTTCCCTTCTCTTACTTTCAATACTTCCCAGCATCAGGGTCTTTTCCAATGAATCAGTTCTTCGCATCAGGTGGCCAAAGTATTGGAGCTTCAGCTTCAGCATCAGTCCTTCCAATGAATATTCAGCACAGATTTCCTTTAGGATTGACTGGTTGGATCTCCTTGCTGTCCAAAAGACTCTCAAGAATCCTCTCCAACACCGCAGTCCAAAAGCATCAGTTCTTCACTGCTCAGCTTTCTTTATAGTCCAACTGTCACATTCATACGTGACTACTAGAAAAACCATAGCTTTGACTAGATGGACCTTTGTTGGTAAAGGAATGTCTGTGCTTTTTAATATGCTGTCTAGGTTGGTCATAACTTTTCTTCCAAGAAATAAGTGTTTCTTAATTTCATGGCTGCAGTCACCATCTGCAGTGATTTTGGATTCCAAAAAAATGAAGTCTGTCACTGTTTTCACTGTTTCCCTATATATTTCCCATGAAGTGGTGGGAGCAGATGCCATGATCTTAGTTTTCTGAATGTTAAGCTTTAAGCCGGCTTTTTCACTCTCCTCTTTCACTTTCATCAAGAGGCTTTTTAGTTCTTCACTTTCTGCCATAAGGGTGGTGTTATCTGCATATCTGAGGTTATTGATATTTCTCCTGGCAATCTTGATTCTAGCTTGTGCTTCATCTAGTCCAGCATTTCTCATGATGTACTCTGCATATAAGTTAAATAAGCAGGGTGACAATACACAGCCTTGACGTACTCTTTTTCCTATTTGGAACCAGTCTGTTGTTCCATGTCCAGTTCTAGCTTTTGCATCTTGACCTGCATACAGATTTTCCAGGAGGTAGGTCAGGTGGTCTGATATTCCAATATCTTGAAGAATTTTCCACAGTTTGTTGTTATCCACATAGTCAAAGGCTTTGGCATGGTCAATAAAGCAGAAGTAGATATTTTTCTGGAACCCCCTTGCTTTTTCGATGATCCAATGGATGTTGGCAATTTGATCTCTGGTTCCTCTGCCTTTTCTAAATCCAGCTAGAACATCTGGAAATTCACAGCTCACACACGGTTGAAGCCTGGCCTGGAGAATTTTGAGTATTAATTTACTAGTGTATGAGGTGAGTGCAACTGTGTGTGGTAGTTTGAGCATTCTTTGGCATTGCTTCTCTTTGGGATTGGAAAGAAAACTGACCTTTTCCAGTCCTCTGGCCACTGCTGAGTTTTCCAAATTTGCTTGCATATTGAGTGAATCACTTTTCACAGCATCACCTTTTAGGATTTGAAATAGCTCAATTTGAATTCCATCACCTCCACTAGCTTTGTTTGTAGTGATGCTTCCTAAGGCCCACTTGACTTTGCATTCCAGGCTGTCTGGCTCTAGATGAGGGATCACACCATAATTATCTGGGTTGTGAAGATCTCTTTTTGTATAGTTCTTCTGTGTATTCTTGCCATCTCTTCTTAATATCTTCTCCTTCTGTTAGGTCCATACCTTTTCTGTCCTTTATTGGGCTCATGTTTGCCTGAAATGCTCCCTTGGTATCTCTAATTTTCTTGAAGAGATCACTAGTGTTTCCCATTCTATTGTTTTCCTCTATTTCTTTGAATTGATCACCGAGGAAGGCTTTCTTATCTTTCCTTGCTATTCTTTGGAACTCTCATTCAAATGAGTGTATCTTTCCTTTTCTCCTTTGCTTTCGGCTTCTCTTCTTTTCACAGCTATTTGTAAGGCCTCCTCAGACAAACATTTTGCCTTTTTGCATTTCTTTTTATTGGAGATGATCTTGCTCCCTGCGCCTCTTGTATGATGTCACAAACTTCCATCCATAGTTATTCAGATCAAATCTAATCCCCTGAATCTATTTGTCATTTCCACTGTATAATCACAAGGAAATAATTTCAGTTATAGCTGAATGGTCTAGTGGCTTTCCCTACTTTCTTCAATTACAGTCTGAATATAGCAACGAGGAGTTCATGATCTGTCCCACAGTCAGCTCCCTGCCTTGTTTTTGTTGACCATATAGAGCTTTTCCATCTTTGGCTGCAAAGAATATAATCAGTCTGATTTCGGTGTTGACCATCTGGCGATGTCCATGTGTAGAGTCTGCTCTTGCATTGTTGGAAGAGGGTGTTTGCAACGACCAGTGCATTCTCTTGGCAAAACTCTGTTAGCCTTTGCCCTCCTTCACTTTGTACTCCAAGGCCAAACTTGCCCATTACTCTGGGTATTTCTTGACCTCCTACTTTTGCATCCCTGTCCCCTATAGTGATGGCATTAAATCCTCTAGACTTCAGCACTGTCACAGGTGGACATCGATCATGTCCGATGAGTCTACACATCTCAGAGATTATTAGGAAGCTGTGGGGAGACGGTGTAAAGCGAGCAGCCCATGTAGGAGCCCAGGAGCTCTTGGGCTGTGCCACTGTGACATTGGCTGGGGCCATGGATGATCACTGCAGAGGCAGTCAGGGAATTGTCAGTGACGCCAAGGGCTCTGGAGTTCAGCAACACTGAGAAGATCTGAGGTAGCATCTTAGAGGCACAAAATAACAGACTGATCTAAGAACTGCATGAAATAATACTCATAATACTCTTATTACAAGAATAAAATAGTCAATGCTCAGTAAATAGCACCTACTACTATTATCATTAGTAATAATGACTTTTACACCATCCACAGGCATCCATAGCCATCGCATAAGAGGAAAAATAACCATCAGCATAATATACTTCTGTGTAACACAAAGGATTCACTTTGTGTGTCTTATCTTCAACAATTACCTTTTTAATCCCTTACCATTTTTTTTTTTTAACATTTGATCTTGCTTTCTCTTCTCATCTCCATTACCTGGAATTACTTTCAGTTTTTCTACTAAAACATTGTCCTTTGTTTCAATCTAATTTATTTTCAATATTGGATTCCAGAGGTCAACATTACCCTCTCTACTACATTTCACTTTCTTGTTAATGTATACAAAACACACAGTAAATGTTTAGAACTATTAAAGTAAAACCCCTATTCTGCTTCCTCTTCTTCTTTGTATTACTATTACTACTGCTTTTGCTATTACCACTATCAACACCAGCCACTATCCTTAGCATCATGGTACCTTAAATGGACAAATATATGTCAAAGCTGGATTTTTGTCTTCATCCTTTTCTGTCTCTACTCTGTAATTCCACATAAAAATGCTGTTAGAAAAAGACGTGTAATGACAACAACATAAACAAAAACTCTATTACAAAAACTACCAATTCACCAAAATTTATTGAGCACTAACAGGCACTGTGGTGAATGCTTTATATGTCACGTGCCCTTTATTCTTCACAGTAATCCCATGGTGAAGGGATTATTATATCTATTTTGCAAGTAAGTGAACAGAACCTTAGGGACCTTCACTAACATGTCTCCCAGCTTAAAAGAGGCAGAATACCAAACAACAAGAACAAAAATAAAGAGAGGCAGGACCCACTTATGTCCGTTTACAAAATCACTGTGCTCAGACGCAAGGTTGGGCTGCGAGGCTTGTGCTCAGCCGCTCAGTGGTGTCTGACTCTTTGTTACCCCATGGACTGTAGGCCACCAGGATCCTCTGCCCATTGAATTTTCCAGGCAATAACACTGGAGAAAGTTGCCATTTTCCTACTCCAGGGGATCTTCCCAACCCAGGGATAGAACCTGGGTCTTCTGCATCTCCTGCAGTGGCAGGAGGATTCAGCACCGAGCCACCAGGGAGGCCCACAAACTTCCATTCTTGGCCCTTAGGAAATTCTTGTCCCAGAACTGTCTTTACTCCCCTGCAAACTTCCACACTTAACCTCCATTCAGTCACTCACACATTGTTTGTTCTGCTCAAGTTTTCATCACACCCATCTATGTTCGCTCCCTAGGGATATGATAATAAAGTCTCATAAACTAGGTGGCTGAAAACAACAGAAATGTCTTGTCTCACCCTTCTGGAGCCCAGAACTCTGAAATTAAAGTGCCAGTGGGGCTATAGTCCCTCGGAAATGTAGGGAATTATGATTGCTTGCTTCTTCTAGCTTCAAGGATTTGCTCTAAATCCTTAGCATTCTTTGGCCTGTAGATGTGTCATTCTGGTCTCTGCTTCCCTCACCGTGTGGCTCTCTTCTACCTGTGTGCCTTTCTCTGGATCTCTGCTCCTCTTATAAGGACTTCATTTATTTCAGGTTAGGGGCCCACTTTATTCCATGATGACTCATTTAATTTACATCTTTGCTATATATGCAAAGATCCTATTTCCAAACAAGTTCACATTCCAGTTAGCAGGCAGTTAGGGCCTCAGTATGTCTTTTTGAGGAAGGGACACAATTTCAATCTATATAATCTTCCAATTAGTGTGCATGCATGCATGTACAAGCACACACACACACACACAGCATCTTATTTAACATCTCAAGTTCATCAGACTGCATCACTCACATCTTTGATGCACATTTCAACCTAAGTGCAGCCATGTGTCAAGGACAAGGAAAAGATCTGACTCTTGCCCACCATCTTAAATGAGGAGATGTGAGATTTTTGACCTTCCCTACCACTTTCCAGGTACCTGATCTTGATTAATTTACATACCTGATTCAAGACTTTGTTTATACAATGTAGGATGAAAATAATAATGCTTTTTTTTTACAAAGTCCCTAGGTAGGTCTAACAACCTAAGGAAAAATATTTAAATGAAAAACTGTATGTGTGTGTGTATATGTATACACACACACATACATATATACCTGGAAATATGTAGGGTTAGGTCAAATATTTCAACTCTCATCACATAGATGTTTACACACCTGGAAAAATACTCAGTATTTTCAAAGGTAAAATAATATAACTTTTAATCTTTCTGATCATTGATCTTTAGGAAGGGGCCAGTTCTCCTCTTCCTGGAGTCAACTGTATGCCTCTTGCAGGTTTTTACCTTTTTTTGACACGTCTCCATTTTTGTATCTCCAGATTTTCCCCTCAACTGAATTGCCTTCAAATATGCTGCTTTTTCTAATCCTGAAATGATTTTTAAGTGGCCCTAGTCATTACTTTTGCTTTTCTCCTTCCCTTCATAGTAAAACCTCTTGAGGAATGTTTTTAACTGTGTTCCCATTTCCCTTTAACTGATTCTCCTGATATTTCTTTGGCATCTATTGTCAGCTGTCAACTGAGCTGCCTTTATGAAAGTCACAGTGGCTTTCATTAAGCAACCTTGGCATTGAAAGCAACTAGCTGGGTGCCAGCGTATCTTTTGTTGGATTCCAGGCCTCTTGACAGTTTCGTTGTGTATTCCAACTGGCCACCCCTCCTTCTGGACTATATCTTGACTTCTGTGTTATGATAGAAGACTTGGTCCTCTTGCCTTTGTGAATAAGATCACTCAATCTTATTTGCTTCTACACAGAGAGCTTTTCTTCTCTGTCCTATAGATGGGCATCCCCCAGTTCTCAGACTTTCATAATGCATCCTTTATTTAATTTCTCTGGAAGATTCTTCTGTGGCTTTGACTAACACCTACTATTTGTCTTCCCACCGTTCCTTCTTCTTGTGTGCCCATCCCATGTTTCTGGCTGAAAATAGAAACGGCTTTCCAGCATCTGAAATTTTGGTATGGTGCTCCAGGAACCACCTCAGACTCCATGGATCTAAAACCTAAATAACATGCTTCCTCTTCCTTCCCTTCACCAAAGCATCCTTGACTGAACCTCTCAATACTATAGATATTGTTTTCTTTGCCTCTTAAACTCTTTATTCAACATCATAGAGGGTTTATTGTGTGCCAGAACCTGTACTGGGCTCTGCAGATACAAATATGACAGTGTTTATGCCTTACAGACTTCATTGTCTGAAAAGCTACATCATAGAGTGTCCTAAGAATTTTGACACTTTGGGAGATGCTGAAAAAATTCCTACTTCAAGTCTGTCTTTTTGCCCCTCCCCACCCCCCACCACGCTATACAGTAGGTCCTCACTGTTATCTATCTTACTGGCCAATGCGGGACATAGGTCTTTGGGTCTTCCCTGGTGGCTCAGCAGGTAAACAAACTGCCTGCAATGCAGGAGACTCGGGTGCAATTCTGAGTAGAAACGATTCCCTGGAGGAGGAAATGGCAACCCACTCCAGTTTTCTTGCCAGAAAAATCACATGGACAGTGGAGCCTGGTAGGTTACAATAGTTCATGGAACAGCAAGGAGTCAGACATGACTGAGTGAGCACACACACATAACATAGATACATCACTCTCAATCTCCCAGTTCTTCCCATTCCCTCCACTTGGTGTCTGTACGTTTGTTCTCTACATGTGTGTCTCTTTCTGCTTGGCAAATAGGTTCATCTGTACCATTTTTCTAGACTCCACACATCAGTTAACTCAGTTCAGTTGCTCAGTTGCATGTCTGACTCTTTGCAACCCCATGGACTGCAACACACCAGGCTTCCCTGTCTATCACCAACTCCCAGAGCTTGTTCAAACCCATGTCCATTGAGCCGGTGATGCTATCCAACCATCTGATCCTCTGCTATCCCCTTCTCCTCCTGCTTTCAATCCTTCCTAGAATCAGGGTCTTATCCAATAAGTCAGCTCTTCGCATCAGGTGGCCAAAGTATTGGAGTTTCGGCTTCAGCATCAGTCCTCCAATGAATATTCAGGACTGATTTCCTTTATGATTGACTGGTTTGAACATCTCCTTAGATGTTCTTTTAACATCATGTCTCTGGATTTTTCTCTGTCTACTCCATCCTCTTTGCCTCCCTCTCAAACTCTCCCCAGACCTTTGAGATTTAGTATCCCCTCTTCTGCCCACAAGTTGGACCCACCAAAGCCTGGTTTATAACACTTCACCTGGGGACTGTTTTCCCTCTTTGCTACAGCTATTCTTCCTAAAAGTGCAATTAGGTGCCTCTCTGTTTCTTGATAACTAGCAGTTTTCATCAATGGGTGATTTTGACTCATTTCTTAATTTTTTTTTTCTTGACTGTATAAACATACACACCTGGCCAGAAATAATTAGTCTCTTTAATTTTTCTTACAATGGAAGCTTTCCCCAAGTCCTTGCAGGTCAGAAATAGTATCTTATAATGTTTTCCAAAATAAGAAAGAAAAAAAAAAAACAGGAATATCAATGTCATACTAGAAACTGGGAACGGGCCCTATTAATTTCTTCCACTGACCTAGCCCAGCTCACCTAATACTTGCAAACTCATCCACTCATACATTCCCAATTTTAAAAAAAAATAGTTAAAAAAACAAAGATCTCCTAAACCATTCAATCCATAAAAATTTCTTGAGTTTCTGCTAAGTGCAAAGTAGTTAGATGATTACTGTGTAGATATTAAAGTGTAAGGCAGTTTCTCAGTCAACTACCTCATAAATAAATGTCAGTTATCTACCAGTACACAATATAATATATTGCCCCAAAATAATTTCCAGGAGATACACTGGTGATCAACTGGCTTATAAGAGGCAACCTGATTTTCTGACTAGTCTATAGAACTTAATGTAGGAATACAAGAAGCTGAAAAAGAGAAGTCAAACAACATTTGTTTGCAAATTACTACTAATAAGGACCTACTACATAATACAGGGAACTATATTCATTATCTTGTAATAACCTATAATGGAAAAGAATCTAAAAAAGATTAGGTATATATATATATGCATAACTGAATCATTTTGCTGCACACCTGAAACTAAAATAGCATTGTAAATCAACTATATTTCAATAAAAAATAAAATAAGTCAGTGAAACTTGATTGAGTGTGTCTGTGATGATTGTTGGGATATCAGAATAATTAGATATATAGAGCTTTTGCCCTGAGGGGGCATAGATTTAGATATTAACAGGGATACTTTCCTAAAAGAAATCAGTACCGAATATTCATTGGAAGGACTGATGCTAAAGTTGAAATTCCAGTACTTTGGCCACCTGATACAAAGAACTGACTCATTGGAAAAGACCCTGATGCTGGGAAAGATTGAAGGCAAAGGGGACAACAGAGGATGAAGTGATTGGATGGCATCACCAACTCGATGGACATGAGTTTGAGCAAGCTCCAGGAGCTGGTGAAGCACAGGGAAGCCTGGTGTGCTGCAGTCCATGGGGTCACAAAGAGTCAGACACGATTGAGCCATTGGAATGAACTGAACAGGGATATAAATATTAACAGTGACAACAGAATCAGATTTGAATCAGATCATCCAGACACCACAGTCCCAACCCTTACTCTAAGTAATATTTTCTCCTTTTCCCCTTTTCTTTCACCTCTTGGAATATGAAGTGTCTCCTCTGAGCTCCAGAGAATGTAGTTCTGTGACATGGATCCTTCTTGGGTGAGGACTTGTGTGTATCTGTAGTATGTTAACAGTCCAGGTTTACTTTGATCTTCCTGTGTAGGTTCTGTCCCTGTCTGTCTACTCCATCCCTTCCCATAAGTCTACAGCCTCAGTCTTCCCAGGCCTTAAGCCAAGGCAGGCTGGAGTCATTGGTAGGTCAGACAGAGATCTAGACTCAGTTCCACAATCCTGCATCTTCTATTCACTCCCTTTCAGTCAGGGCCCAGGGCCAATCACAGGCAAAAAGGGAGATTGTTTCTGCCCATCTCTTCCAGTAGGTGCCTGGTTCAGAGGGATGGGCTTTGTTGATGATCTCAACTCAGGTGATTAGTTTTCTCTGGAACTGAAGATCAGTCCTGAGTCTTCTGGGGTTTAACTAACCCTGAAATCTCATCTTATTTATTCCCAGCCCCCTCTCTTTCTCTGCAGTGTTGTCCCTTGTCCAATAACTGGTGGAGAGCTTGTTTCAATCTCAACAGATCTCCTTGGAAACAAAAATGCTGCCAGCCATAAGAAATGAGAGCTGGGCAAGGATATTAGAGGCCTTGCGTGTTGGTGGGAAGAGATGGAGGGCAGAGGGGCCATTAGAATAAGGTGCTTTGATGTTGACCTGCCTTGGAAGACAGCAGAGACATAGACAGAGGTTCTGAAAAATATGTGTGATTCTTTTACTGAAAGGAGATAAGAAGATAGAACCGATTTCATCAGAACATCTCTTCCAGTTCAGAAATATTGTTAAGGATAATTTGGTTGTTGAATTTACATCATTAGAAAAATTAAAATAGAGAGCCAGGCTGTGTTTTGAGAAAGGCAGAATAGAGCTTCATAACATAGCATCTAAACCCCCCCTTTATTAATATTTTACTGAAGTATGGTTGCTTTATACTATTCAGCCATGTGTTGCACTTTTTTAAATTTCCTTCCCATTTAGATCATCACAGAGCATTGAGTAGAGTTCCCTGCACAATAGCTTATCATTAGTAATCTATTTCTGAGGCCCTTTTTGATGGCCCTCTAAAGACCTCTCCATCTTCATCCATTGAGGCTGCCCACCTCCTTGGACTTGATTTATCATCAATCCTATCTTTCTGAAGATCACACGTCCTCAAGAGAGTTTATGACTCCCTAAACATGGGCTTCCCAGGTGGCACTGGTGGTAAAGGATCTGCCTGCCAATGCAGGAAACTTAAGAGATGAGAGTTCGTTCTCGGGCCAGGAAGATCCCCTGGAGAAGGAAATGGCTGCCCACTCTAGTATTCTTGCCTGGAGAATCCCATGGACAGAGGAGCCTGGCATCTACGGTCCATAGGGTCATAAAGAGACCGACACAACTGAAGTGACTTTCCACAAACATGCCCCTCCCACCTTCTTTCAAGAATATCTTCCTTCCTTCTCTCCTCTCCTACAAGCTCCCTGTTCCCACTAGTTCAATTCATTAGAAAGTTCTCTTATCCTTCAAACCCTACCCCAAATTTGCCTCCCCTGTAAAGCTGTTTCTTTCTTATCTCCCTCTCCAATAAAATACTCCCTGCTTTTTAATGCTTCTGGGCTTTTCCAACCTAGATGTCCACTGACAGATGAATGGATAAGGAATTTATGGTACATATACACAATGGAATATTACTCAGCTATAAAAGGAATGCCCTTGAATCAGTTCTAATGAGGTGGATGAACTTAGAGCCTATTATACAGAGTGAAGTAAGTCAGAAAGAGAAAGACAAATGTTGTATATTAACACATATATATGGAATCTAGAAAGACAGTACTGACGATCCTGCCTGCAGGGCAGCGAAGGAGACACAAACATAAAGAGCAGTCTTTGGGACACAGTGGCAGGAGAGGGTGGGATGATTTGAGAGAAGAGCGTTGAGACTTATACATTGTGGAAGAGATAACCAATGGAAGCTTGATGTATGACACAGGGAACCCAAAGCCAGTGCCCTGTGACAACCTAGAGGGTAGGATGGGGAGAGAGGGGGGAGAGGGGTTCAAGAGGGAGGGGATATATGTATACCTATGGCTGATTCATGTTGCTGTATGGCAAAACCCTTCACAATAGTACAGAGTAAATATCCTCCAATTAAAAATGTAAAAAATATATATACTGTTGGGCTTTCAGATACATATGTCACTGTAAACATCACACTCTTCTTAGGCTCACCTCTTTAGGGGCCAGGCATATATACTCCTGGAACGCCTTATGGGCAGCAATTTATGTTCAGTCATTGGTGTACCCAGCATAGTGCCTGGACTCATGTGAATCCAAACTGGTCTGCATAGTGTGTATTTCCAACAATACAGAGAGGAGTAGCTGAGAGGCAAAAGGTGAGTTAGGGCATATATTTACTTGTGAAGATCGGCTATGATGAATACATTTATAAATCTGAGACTGAAGCACATATGAGAATCACTTCTGGCTATTTAGCTAGATCCATGGGTTTGGGTTCAGTTTCTCAGGGGAAATTCAGGACACTCTAATTTCAGAGGTCCTCAGTGGCTTGAAATCCACAAATCTTTTTATGAATTCCAAGGATGATTCCAACACCAAGACACAGATGAGAATTCTATTCATCATTTTAAAGAAGCAGCTTAACAACCCCTTTTTCTCTTTGTAGCTTCTTCTACCATAAGTTTCAGTGCACTGATGGAGTGGATTGTTCTAAGTTCTAATGAGAGTGGTTAAAATTAGGAAGAGGGTGCAAGGGCTTCTGTGTGTGCACATGTGTGTGTGTCTGTGTGTGTGTTTGTGTGGCTGTATAGTGAGTGTTTTATATATGATGAAGTGAGTCTGCTATGGAAAAGAAAGCATCTGGACTACATTCTTTTTGAAACTGATTGAGGTGTACAGAGAAAAATAATTCAATATAAAAGTAAACAAATTGTCATATGGTTAGGCTAGAAATCAGGAGACCTGAGTATTCATCTTGGCTCTGTCACTAATTAGCTATTTGCCCTTAGACATTATAATCAAAAGCCATTTATTCTGAAAGTACATTAAAGTTTACAAAGTGTTTTTCCATATGTTGATTGATCTGAGAAGCAAGAGAGCTATTTTCCCATGCTTTCAGAGTTGAAAAATAATAAGCCTTGGAGTAGATAAGTATCTTGAACATGGGTATAGCCAATTAATATGAATTAGTACACTTGCCAGAGACGAAATTGATTCCAAGTCAGAAACTTAAACTATATTTTTTCTGTAACTCTTCCCAAACCCAGTGATAGGTATTACAGTGCTAGTTTAAAAACACTCACTTAAAATTGTTGTCACATGTTACACTTGCCTCTAACTTTCTTTTTGCTATTGTGTTCCCAATAGGTATTTCCAACATCATGTAATTTGGAACTCACCCCATTAAAATCATCAGAGTCTAAGATTATTCTGTGATCGCTGGCTGACAGAAGGGCCATGTATGTAAATATTCAACTATATGTAAATACAACAATAAAAGAATCTGGAGACATTTTTATAAAGGGCTTAACAGAGAAAATAACAAAGAAACAAAGAAAATGTTACAGGGCCATGAAAGAGAAGTCTGGAGAAGGATTCACGCTTATATTTGTAGCCCCAGATTCTGTCCCTCCAGTTATTACATATCCAAACTTTCCAATAGCCTCCCGACTGTTCTCCTCATAAAAGATGGGGAGAGCCTCCTCTGGGTCCATACTTTTATTCTACTGGAGTAACTTAAAAACTCACATCTGCTAAAACATCTTCAATTGTCCCTCATTACCTGTAGGACAAGGACCACATTCCTGGGCAGAATTCATATGACATTTCTTTTCCTAGCTACTTTATTTTTTTGCCTTTTTTTTTCTTTACTTTATTGTGTTGGTTTTGCCATACATTGACATGAATCCACCATGGGTATACATATGTTTCCCCTCCAGAACCCCCCTCTCTCCTCCCTCCCGATTCCCTCCCCTTGGGCCCCCTCTCTCCTCCCTCCCGATTCCCTCCCCCTGGGTCATCCCGGTGCACCAGCCCCAAGCATCAAACCTGGGCTAGCGATTGATTTCACATATGATAATTAACATGTTTCAATGCCATTCTCCCATATCATCCCACCCTTGCCTTCTTCCACAGAGTCCACAAGACTGTTCTATACATCTGTGTTTCTTTTGCTGTCTCGCAGGCAGGGTTCTCATTACCATCTTTCTAGCTACTTTTTGAAAAAAAAAAGTAGCTCATTCATTTGGCTCTTCCAGGTCTCAGTCGCAGCTTGCGAATCCTTAAGTATGGCACGTGGGCTCTAAATCCCTGACCAGGGATTGGACCCCGCCCCCTCATTTGGGAGTGCAGAGTCTTAGCCACTGGACCACCAGGGAAGACCCTTGCTGGCTACTTTTGATGCTCACCCTTTTCTATCACCTCACCTGACCCTCTTCCTCTAGACAGATTGGATAACTTCAGCTTCAATTAATACTTCAAGAGTTATCCATATACTTGCACATTATCTTCCCCTTTTGCTTATAATAACCCTCCTTGGTCCATCTGCCTGGCAAACAACAACCAGCCCCTTAAGACTTGGTTCATATGCTGCCTTCCTTTGGTACTGTAGACAAAGTTAAGCACTCTCTCCTCCGTATGTCCTAGAAGCCCCATTCCCATCAATTTTCCCTTTGAAACTGACAGCCTCTTGCAGTGAGATTCAGGTATCACTCAACATGGTCACTACCATACCTGCATGCAAAGCTTAGCACATATTGGAAGTATAATCATATCTGCTGATCAAATGAATATTTTAGAGACAAGCTGGAATTTAAGAGTAAAGACATTTCTCCACAAAGAAAGAAACCCAGTGAGAGAGGGAAAAAAAAGAAATAAAGAAAAAGAAACCTTCTCTGAGCTGGCTCCTCACAGGACAGAGAAGCTTGGATTCTTAAGGATTCTGAGAAATGGGGCTAATTAATCAAAGCAACACTAGACAGTGAGATGACTTTAAGTCATTTAGTCCTGCCAGGACTATAATATTCCCCACAGTATATCTCCTAGTGTATTATCCTGTCATATGTTAAATATTCTTGGTAATGGGGCCTTTCAGAGGTGTTGATTAATAGTGTTTAAAGAAAGACGGAAGATGAAAACTACACGGCAAGGAGAGAGCAATGGACAGCGTGATGTCTTTGAGTCTAGAAGGTAAAACGGTCATTCCCTCTAGGCAGTGTGTGCTGGGCACTGGTGAGAAAACCTTTGGTTGTATTGTAGCAAATGGCAGATGAGAAAACCCCTACTCACTTAAAAGGACTAACTATGAGCCAAACAGTCAAGGAGATTGTATTACAGATAATGTGTGTGTTTCTCTCTCTTTCTCTCTTGTTGGAGAAGAACTGAAAATCTACTTAGTCCTAAAGGAAGGAGAACTAGTGTGTCTTTACAATAGCTTCCCAGGTTTGAACTCACTGGAGACATAATCAGCAGGACTGCCAAATCTCTCACTTCAAGATGGAGCAAACCCAGAGCTGAACTAATGTGATATTTCATAGGCTTTAAAAAGAAAAAAAATACTGGAACCCAATATTTCCATGCCAAGTATTTTTGTTAGAGGTGATCATTTATTTATCTTGTTAAAAATCTACTGATTCAACAGAGACTTGACCAATCAAACAATACATAAGACTCATACCAAGGAAACACAAAGCTAGATTCATCATTCTTTGTCCTCTTAGAAATTTTCCAGCCTGGGTGGTCTGAATTTTAATATTACAGTGCGAATGTGTGGTCTATCAAACTGTTGTAAATTACTGAGCCTAAGTACTTTTAATTTAAGTAAAAGAGACCTAAATGCTTTTAGAAAATGATCTGACATGACTGGAAGTTTCCCAAGTCCACATGTTCTTTTCTTAATTCCCAGGGAGTGCCTGAATTTCTCAGCTACTAAGCTCGTTGGTTAGAGAAATGTCCCCAGAATGGTCCAACCAAATGGAGTGGCATTGCCACTAGACCTACTCACACGTTCACACACAGCATTAGTGTATCAAATTAGCTGGTTTCTGAGTAAGAATACAAATGAATGGGAAAAACCCCAATTGTACTTCCATAGGGTAAAAAAAAAATCTTGGTGATGGTGTAGCTCCAAGAATGTGTCTTGGGAGAGGGTGGATTTAAAGGTGTTATCCTTGGATATGATAAAGACAGGGACTGATGGGATAGTAGGAAATCACCAAAGTAAAACTCTCTCTGTCTCATATTTTGTCTGGAAAAGACCTTAGTAGTAAAAACTTTCAAGTCACCAGTTCTGAAAGGAGAAAAATGAGAAGACCAACATGAATTATTTCGCACACACCCAAATTAGAATGAGCCATTGTTCTTCAGTGAAACAGATCTTGGATTGAATCATGAATCTATTACTTTCTAGTTAGTGACCTTAGGCAAGTTAATTATTTTCCCTAATCCTTACATGATGAGAATAAAATGAGACGATGAATATAATAAGCTTCTCCTCCTCTATGTATTCATGTGTAATTTTTTGAGTAGAAAAGAAATAGAAAGAAAAGAAGTAGAAAAGAAACCATAACATTACAACTCTGCTTGCCTTATTGGTATCTCACACAGTTTGGCCCAATTGAATGTGATCAATAAATATTCAATGTGTATATAATTGAATGAATTGTCTAAATAAAAAGTGAAGATTCATCCATGATCACTGACAATAAAGAAATTACAGAGACAACTAAAATTGAAGTCAAGATAAGAGAGGTAAAGAAACTATGATGCACATGAGAACAGAATTAACTTAAGAAACAGTGGAGGGCTTCTCTGGTGATTCAATGGTAAAGTATCTATCTGCCTGGCAATGCAGGGGTCGTGGGTCCAATTCCTGGTCTGGGAAAATTCCACATGCTTGGAGACAACCTAAGTCCAGAAGCCACAACTACTGAGCCCATGAGCCACAATTATTGAAACCCCCTCACCCTGGAGCCCATGTTCTACAGTAAAAGAAACCATGGCAATAAGAAATCCACACATCCCAACTAGAGCGTAGTCCCTGCTCTGCACAACTAGAAAAATCCCGTGCGAAGCAAAAAAGACCCAGGGCAGCCAAAAATAAATAAATAAATGAAATTTAGAAAATAAAAGTATGAAATGGCCAATTAATAGCTTATAAAAAAGAAACATTGGAAAAGTTGGAAAGAAAGAAGAAAGAAAGGAAATCACGAAATTGTGTATAAACAGTTTTTTCATATAAGCAAATGTGGAATAGATTTAAACCATTTTTTATTCCTCTTTCAGTTCCTATGGGGCATTATTAAGGATGAAAAGATCAATGGGATTTAGAAACAAGAACTTGTCTGCTACACTGAATCTATGGCTTACTGTTAGAATTTTGGCCAGCTCATGAGTGTTTCTAAAAGCTCTTCTGTGCTTTTAAACACCTCATGCAGGCACTTCACAGAGAACACCATCTTCTCCATGGGAAGGGCATGGATGGCACAGAGAAGCATCACTTCTGGAATTCTCTCAACTGAGAAATGCAGATAATATCATGGGTCAACCAGTGTCTGGGAGTCTTATTTCTCAAGACGGTTGTTCTGTATCAGAGTTATGGATTGAACACTCACTGAAAGAAAGAAAAAGAAGGAAATAAGAAGGGAAACACCACATAAAAATTGTTCCCTTGGAGTAATTGTCTTTTTTTTCCAATTAATCTCCCTCTAACCTATCAAGGTCAAGGTTTTTATATAACAATAATAATTATTATTATATATATGATAAAATTGAGGCTCTGGAAATTTTCACAGCTTGCCCAGTTTTATACAGTTGCCAGTTGTGGAGCCTATATCAACACTCTGATATTCCTCTCTCCCTTAAAAAAAGTATTGAAGTAATAGTTGCTCTACAATGTTGAGCTTCTGCCGTACAGCAACGTAAACCATCTCTAGGTATACATGTATCCCCTCTTTTCTGGATTTAGGTCACCGCAGAGCACTGAGTAGAGTTCCCTGTGCTCAACAGTAGGTTCTCATGAGTTATCCACCTTACACATAGTAGTGTGTATCTGTCAATCCCAGTCTCTCAATTTGTCCCATGCCCCTCTTCCTGGCCTTGGTGTCCATAAGTTTGTTCTCTATGTCTGTGCCTCTATTTCTGCTTTGCAAACATGTTCATCAGTACTATTTTTCTAGATTCTACAAATATGCCTTAATATATGATATTTGCTTATTTCTTCCAGACTTACTTTGCTCTGTATAACAGTCTCTAGATCCATCTGCATCTCTGCAAATGGCAGAATTTCACTGTTTCTTACTGGAGGGTGGGAGGCTTGAAGCAGAACAGGTATAATATTTGTCTTACTTCTACTCTGTGGCACATGCTTTAGCTACCGTTTCTCATTTTATACCCAAAGTCCTACAGTCAGGCTTTATTTCACCCAGGTGTCAATAAGAAAAAGTGATTCAGAAAACCCAACTCACATATTCAAATGGAGGATTAACTTACAAACATGAAAGTTCCATATCCTCGATACTCTCTCATTCCAGCCAAACTGAGACAGCTGGTCACTCTATCATCCATGCTCAAATATCAACACACATTTCACAATATTCAGGATCTCTAAGGTATATAGGGGCTTCCCAGGTGGTGTTATAAAGAACCTGCCTGCCAAAGAGGAGACATAAGAGATGCAGGTTTGATCCCTGGGTTGGGAAGATCCCCTGGAGAAGGGCACGACAACCCACTGCTGTATTCTTGTCTAGAGAGTCCCATGGACAGAGGAGCCTGGCAGGCTACAGTTCACAGGGTCAGAAAGAGTCAGACACAACTGAGGCGACTTGGCATGCACGCACACAAGGTATACAGACAATATTGGTAGGCTGTGGCCGCTAGGCTTGACGTATAAAATAATGGGATGCACCAATCCATTCTTCAGAGAAACACAAAGCTACAACAGCGAACATAATTACATCACCATCGCCATCAGCACCAGTGCGAGAGCTAACATTGCTGGCGCACCCTCTGTACCAGCCTGGTACTCAGCACTTCGACTGCTACATCTTCCTCAGGGCTCTCCAACAGGGTTTTCTGTTATGAAGTAAAATGGGGATATTTGTAGGGCATACTGAGATAAAAGCACACACTGTCAGAGACAACCAGCCAAGGGCCCTCATTTTCCCAGAACTTGCTGCCCATCTGCAAGCCCATCATGCTCACTGTTTAATCCACTTGCTAACTGTGCAGAGGACTCTGACTGGACTTCATTCTTCTAATTTCTTTAAATTCTCACCAAGATCTATTTTCAAGATCTAGAAACTGGGTGGGACTAGGGAAGGATTATTGGGGTTCCACAGCTAGTATGTGTTCGAGCTAGCTTTGAGCCAGATTACGTGGAATTTTTCTTGGAAAATACAGAAAGAAATGACAAACTTTAGGAAAAAATCGACATCATTGTATCCTCAGAAATTCCATGCTGATAAAGACATGAATAAGGAATAATATGTAATATATGATATATACTATATAACATATAGTATGTAATAGAACATAATATAACACTATATTATATAATGTGCTATTATATTATATTATTATATTAATTATATATATTATATAGCACGATTATATATAATTATAGAAACCATATAATTATAATTATATTAATAACAATGTAATTATAGTATTATAAAACAGTGTGATATATAATATTATAATACATATTATTATATAATTATGTAATGTAATCTATGCATGCATGCTCAGTCATGTCTTGAGTCTTTGTGACCCCATGGACTGTAGCCCACAAGGTTCCTCTGTCCATCAGAGTGTCCAGGCAAGAATACTACAGTGGGTTGTCATGCCCTCCTCCAGGGGATCTTTGTGACCCAGGGATTGAACCTGTATCCTCTGTGTCTCCTGCATTGGCAGGCACATTCTTTACCACTAATGACACCTGGGAATCTACCACTATGTATAATAATCTTTAACTACAATGTGTTATAAATTGTAATTCATACAATTAAATTTGTAAATTCTGTATAATAAACATGGAATAGTATCAGTGCAACAATACATGCACTTATATATTACTTTCAAGGCATCAGCACTATCCTAAGTGCTCTAAATGTAATTTAACCCAGTTTATTCTCACAACAATCCTACAAGATAGATGGTGTCACTCCCATTTTACAAATAGGAAAGGGGAGGCTCAGAGAGGTTATGTGAATTTAGTCCACAGAATTCAGAATGAAGCAGGGCAAAGGCTAATAGAGTTTTGCCAAGAGAACACACTGGTCATAGCAAACACCCTCTTCCAACAACACAAGGGAAGACTCTACACATAGATATCACCAGATGGTCAATATAATCAGATTGACTATTCTTTGCAGCCAAAGATGGAGAGTCTCTATGCAGTCAGCAAAAATAAGACCAAGAGTTGACTGTGGCTCAGATTGTGAACTCCTTATTGCCAAACTCAGACTTCAACTGAAGAAAGTGGGAGAAATCACTAGACCATTCAAGTATGACCTAAATCAAATCCCTTATGATTATACAGTCAAAGTGAGAAATAGATTTAAGGGACTAGGTCTGATAGACAGAGTGCCTGATGAACTATGGACAGAGGTTCATGACATTGTACAGGAGACAGGGATCAAGAGCATCCCCCGGAAAAAGAAATGTGAAAAATCAAAATGGCTCTCTGAAGAGGGCTTATAAATAGCTGTGATAGGAAGAGGTGAAAAGCAAAGGAGAAAAGGAAAGATATACCCATTTCAATGCAGAGTTCCAAAGAATAGCAAGGTAAGCAAGATAAGAAAGCCTTCCTCAGTGATGAGTGCAAAGAAATAGAGGAAAACAATAGAAGGGGAAAGGTACGGACCTAACAGAACAGAAGATTATTAAGAAGAGGTGGCAAGAATACACAGAAGAACTGTACAAAAAAGATCTTCATGACCCAGATAACCACAATGGTGTGATCACTCACCTAGAGCCAGGCATCCTGGAATGTGAAGTCAAGTGGGCCTTAGGAAGCATCACTATGAAGAAAGTAGTGGAGGTGATGGAATTCCAGTTGAGCTATTTCAAATCCTAAAAGATGATTCTGTGAAAGTGCTTCACGCAATACCTCAGCAAATTTGGAAGAATCAGCAGTGGCCACAGGAATGGAAAAGGTCATTTTTCATTTCAACCCCAAAGAAAGGCAATGCCAAAAATTGCTCAAACTACCGCACAATTGCACTCATCTCACAGGCTAGTAAGGTAATGCTCAAAATTCTCTAAGCTAGGCTTCAAGAATACATGAATCATGAATTTCCAGATGTTCAAGCTGGTTTTAGAAAAGGCAGAGAAACTAGAGATCAAATTGCCAACATCCACTGGATCATCGACAAGCAAGAGAGTTCCAGAGAAACATCTATTTATGTTTTGTTGACTATGCAAAGCCTTTGACTATGTGGATCACAATAAAGTGTGGGAAATTCTGAAAGAGATGGGAATACCAGACCACCTGAGCTGCCTCTTAAGAAATCTGTGTGCAAGCCAGGAAGCAATAGTTAGAACTGGACATAGAACAACAGACTGGTTCCAAAAAGGAAAAGAAATACATCAAGGCTGTATATTGTCATCCTTCTATTTAACTTATATACAGAGTACATCATGAGAAACTCTGGGCTGGAGGATGCACAAGCTGGAATCAAGATTGCTGGGAGAAATATCAATAACCTCAGATATGCAGATGACACCACCCTTATGGCAGAAAGCAAAGAAAAACTAAAGAACCTCTTGATGAACGTGAAAGGGGAGAGTGAAAAAGTTGGCTTAAAACTAAACATTCAGAAAACTAAGATCATGGCATCCAGTCCCATCACTTCATGGCAAATAGATGGGGAAACAGTAGCTGACTTTATTTTTGGGGGCTCCAAAATCACTGCAGATGGTGACTGCAGCCATGTAATTAAAAGAGGCTTATTCCTTGGAAGGAAAGTTATGACCAACCTATACAGCATATTAAGAAGCAGAGACATTACATTGTCAACAAAGATCCATCTAGTCAAGGCTATGGTTTTTCTAGTAGTCATGTATGGATGTGAGTTTTGGATTGTAAACAAAGCTGAGCGCAGAAGAATTGATGCTTTTGAACTGTGGTGCTGGAGAAGACTCTTGAGATTCCCTTGAACTGCAAGGAGATCCAACCAGTCCATTCTAAAGGAGATAAGTCTGGGCTGTTCATTGGAAGGACTGATGTTGAAGCTGAAACTCCAATACTTTGGTCACCTGATGCGAAGAGTTGTCTCATTTGAAAACAACCTGATGTTGGGAAAGATTGAGGGCAGGAGGAGAAGGGGATGACAGAGGATGAGATGGCTGGATGGCATCACCTACTCGATAGACATGAGTTTGGGTCAACTCCAGGAGTTGGTGACGGACAGGGAGGCCTGGTGTGCTGTGGTTCATGGGGTCGCAAAGAGTCATACACGACTGAGTGATTGAACTGAACTGAACTAAGTCCACAGAGCTAGCAAATGTTAGAATCAGAATCTGGACAGAGACAACTCCAGCGTCCTTATATTTGGCACACCACTGTGGCCTGTGACACTGATCTAAGGTGTATCCCTTGGGATTTCCAGAACCAGGGCATATATATTATACAGTATTAACAGCTTGATTCTTCCTTGGGGACCTTCAGTTTCGCTCAGCCACTGTGTAAGTGAAATCTCTCCCTAATTTTTCACTTCCAGGTAACATTTAGAGTTCTTTGTGCCTCCTCACCGCCCCCCTCCACTCTGGCTGAGCTTGCTTAAGATTTATCTGGTGGGTCCATCTGGAGTGGCCTAGATAGCTCCAAGTTCCAGTTTGACCCCCAGTGACCTGGCACATTCTACATTCTTATTGTCAGAGTCAAAGGTACTACAATGGTAGGACAATTTCTCATTGTCGGAAACCAAATGGTATTATAACATATTCTCTCGAGGAAGAGCTGGTTCCAAGTCTTGGCATATATCTTTGTGTTTCCAGAAGCCGCCCACTCTTCCATCTAATCCCTAATCCCCAACAGATTCTCCCAACCAGTCGAGCCAAGGTAAGAATATCCAGGCCTTGAGCTCTCCTGAGCTCTTGGCAGGGAAGAATTCTCTGGGAAGGAGGCCCTCAGGTCAATGTAGACTTTAGTGGTATTTCCCAGAGTCTGAGATGTTGCAGAGCCCCAGCTCCAGCATTATGGGCTGTTTTGATTTTCTCAGCCGATGTGCCTGTCAAGAACTAATTAGGACAAGGATAGTATGAATGGACTTTGGGGAATTGCAAATGAGTTATAAAGGGCTCAGTGCTGTAGCTGGTTATGGAAAGTCTTTCAATGCTTCTCCTCTGCATTTAGAGCAAAATTAGCATTTCATTTAGAAGAACATACTCCTCTCCTTTGAAACACTGCCTGCTGAGGCCACGGGGTGGCGTGGAATGGGGTAGGAATTTCAGAGAACAGTGGGAAAACCAAAGACCATGTCACACCAACCTGAAGGGCCCATATTAGGTTCTTGATGTCTTCATAGCAGCTAGAAGCCGTTCCAAACAATTCTTGTTTCTGTCTTCTATGAGATACATGACTAGCGTGCTTCTAATGAGCTCATGTCCACATCCAAGTCTGATCTGTTCTAACCAGCTCATCAGCAGAGGAGGTCAGATGCTGAGTGGCCCTCTGCCTGAGGACCTCTCTTCTCATGCTGAGCTCTGTTGTGTAGGGGGTGAGGTGTGCTGAGCAACTAGGCTCCTGAAGTAGGTTTGAGGGATGCTGGGAGGACTCTGAGAAGAGGTTCATGTGCTGCTTTTGTTCAGTTAAGTCCCTATCCTGTGAGTTAATAGAGAACTTCAGCCTCTGGGGTCTATTTGCCTGGTGCTCCTTACAGACATAAAATTTATTTTGAGAAAGAGGGAGGGAAAAAATTCTTTTTCCCTTTTTCTTGTAAAAATAATGGATTATTATAATTTGTCATTGGCTCATGGGTGAGACAGCTCTGCTCAGTTCACCAATTATTTCCCGGGGCCAGAAAAGACCATTTGAGTCTTTACAATCATTTAATCTAATGTGCTCTAGAAGCTTGGCACTGGGCATCCCTCGGCCTCTGTCTGTGGGACTCTGCTTACTCCCCGATGGTTCCATCTCAATGGCATTTCTCTCTTTGGCTAATCCAAACTTTTACTGTGCTAGCTTTGAGCCCTTCTCACAGTCTATGGTTTCTGGCTGCTAATGCTTCTTTTCTCTGTGGATAGTGAGCTTGGAAAATATTCCTTTCAAATGGCATTTGTCCTTAAATATTAAGATCCCTTCTAAGTTATGTATACAGTCTCCTTCTAATGGACACATGTCTACATCCACGTCCTACCCTATCCTTCCATGTGGGCTTAAAAGCTCAGGATCTCACCCTCTACCCGACTCTTTCACATTGCCTCACGTCCCTGTGTCGCCTCCCTCAGGAACAGTGGGGAGCTATTTCTGTGCAAGAGAGAACAGCACGACCCAGGTTGTTTGAGGTGTGTCTTGGGCCAGAGCCTAGAGAACTGGCATTGCATGTATTCCAGTTTAAAATCACATTAAATTGCAATCAGGACACATGCACAGCCTTCCCATTTGGCTTTGCTTTCTGCAATTTTGCATTTTTCTCGAGGCCAGATCTGTGATGGTTGTTATTATTTTTCATTTGGGTTTTTTGTTGTGTATCTGCCTCCATCATTGGCTTGCTTCAGGAAACTAGCAAAAGGGGAAACATGGTGACTTAGAAATGGATCAGACTGTTCTGTATTACATTCCGATTCTCTCATTAGCCAGTTGTGTGTCTGTGGGCCCAATTTCTAAATCCCAGGTAATGCCACTTACTGGAAGTTATTTTTTTACGACAGCAAACATAGATACACCTAAAGCTTGCTATAGGATATACCCTTAAAAGATGGCGGTCTCCTTGCCCCTTTCTCAGATTCTCTAATATATAAATAATTGATACTGGAAAGTATTGTGATTCTTTTAATTCCCTTAACATTTCTTTTTAATTTTAAATACACAAAATTAAAAATTTATAGTGCTGAATTTTCTGTCCCTTCCCTTTGTCTTCTAGCCCACAGTTGACATTATTTTCTTAGGTGAAGCTTCTTTCTTGTCTCTCTCCCTGAGATGTCTTCAACAAACCATTGATGATGGACAAATACTAAACCAAACTCTCTTTCCCTAGGACTGTGGTCCTCAACCGCAGAACTGTTGGCATGTGAGGTCAGATAAATCTTTGTTGAGAAGGATGTCCTGTGCATTGTAAGATCTGTGCATCCCTGACTCTACTCACTAGATACCAGTGGCCCACCCTCTGCAGATGTGACAATCCCAAAGGTCCCCACCCACTGCCAAGTGTCTCTTGGAGGAGGTAATCTCCCCAGGTTGAGACCCAATACACCATGCCCTTCTCATTCTTGCCCTTCAAGAAATTCAAAATAAATATGCTTCTTACCGAGAAGCAGAAGCAATAGCACCACATTTTATAAAATCTCAAATAGCTATGAGATGAATGAAAACTCAAAAGAGAGACACAAATGGCTGTGCACAGTTCAAATGGATCACCCATGAGAAGTCAGACTTGCCTCTAAAGTTTTCTGAAATGACACAGGATAAATATTCATCCATGTACATATTAGTGCTACATATGATGCTTACTCGGAGAAGGCAATGGCAGCCCACTCCAGTAATCTTGCCTGGAAAATCCCATGGATGGAGGAGCCTGGTGGGCTGCAGTCCATTGGGTCACTAAGCGTCGGACATGACTGAGCGACTTCACTTTCACTTTTCACTTTTCACTTTCATGTATTAGAGAAGGAAATGGCAACCCACTCCAGTGTTCTTGCCTGGAGAATCCCAGGGATGGCGGAGCCTGGTGGGCTGCCGTCTATGGGGTCTCACAGAGTTGGAGACAACTGAAGCGACTTAGCAGCAGCAGCAGCATGATGCTTACTAGGCTTCCCTGGTGGCTTAGTGGTAAAAGAACCTGCCTGCAGTGCAGGAGATGCTGATCTGTAGGTTCAATCCCTATGTTGGGAAGACCCCATGGAGGAGAAAATGACAACTCACTCTAGTATTCTTGCCTGGGAAAAGCCATGGACAGAGGAGCCTGGTGGGCTACAGTCCATGGGGTCACAAAGAATCAGACACATCCTAGGGACTAAACCACCGCCACCACAATGATGTTTATTATGTTAAACAAATCTGAATTCCTTGCCATAATATTGCCCCTTCACATGGTTGGAGTTTCCTACACACACACACACACACACACACACACACACACACATGCACAATACAAAAGAATAACCACTTCTCTAGGGAAACTTTACCTGATTTTGGAGCAACAATTAATAACAAGCCAAATAAATGCTAAATGTAGTGCTAAATACAATACTTATCATCATCAACTTATATCATCAAAACTTTACAATAGCTCTGTGATAAGTGCTTTATTATATCCTTTTTATAGTTGAAGAAATCAGAGCTCAGAAAGGTTAAGGACAGTGGTGATGTTTCATAATTATTGAGTGACTGAGCTACATTTGAAACCCAGGCCTGTCTTGCTACAAAACCTATGCTAATCATCACACAGCCTGTATGTCTGTCTCATAGCTCTATGAATTACATTTATAGCACAATACTGAGATAATCTGCTATTTACCCCTCCCTCCCATTAGAGTGTAAGCAACTTGAAGCCAGGAACCATAGAATGTATAGTCCCAGTTCCTACCTAAGAAAAAGAAACTGAATCTCTTGATGAGTTTACAATTGTTAAGTTGACATTTATTGTTCTTGTTAAATTGCTAAGTCATATCCAACTCTTTGCAACCCCTTGGATGCCAGGCTCCTCTGTCCTCCACTATCTCCTGGAGGTTGCTCAAATTCATGTCCATTGAGTTGGTGATGTCTAACCATCTCATCCTCCACCACCCCCTTCTCATTCCGCCTTCAATCTTTCTCAGCATCAGGGTCATATTAAGTACTACTTATATGTTAGATTTAAAGTAAAGCAGGTTGAGTTATATCACTACATTGGGTTCTCTAACACTGAAATGTAGCTTTAATTGGCAATTTAAGGGACAGATGCTAAAGATCTGTGACTGAGCCTAGGCATTTACTCACTTAAGTTTCATGAGGCAAGAAATATTACTGAGGCCCTGCCTCAGTAAGCTCTGTGCTAGAAACCAGGATACAATGGTGAAATGGCAGACACAGCCTTTGCCATCATGAATTTCTGTCTATTAAACACTGAAGGAGCGATTTTTGAAGCTGTGAGATAGTCACGTGGAGGATGATCCCCATTACACATAAAAGTTCTAGTTTTCTTTTTTTTTGTCTGAAGACAAGGAGGTACCAAGAAGAGACATCTCAATGGTCCTTTGTTGGAGAATTTGCTTTTTTTTAAAAAAGCTCCTCAACACTAATCTTTAGTTGATATATCAGTTATCTCACCCCTTAAAGTGTCACCTAGTATAACCTAATTCAGCAACCATTGCTTCTGATAAAAAATAATGGTCTCCTACCAGATTCTTCAGTCTTTCAGACTAGTCTTCACCCTCCATTCCCTGGTATTCTCCTTCCTTCTTTGTAAGTGACGTCCTTTTTACCATCAGCCAGGTAACTATAGAGCAAATATTTTCAAATGGGAAAAACAGTATGCCAAACGGGTTCTGAAACTAACTTGCCAGGAGGTGGTTGCTAGCATATGGCTCCCGCTTGAGCCTGGCACAGCTTGCCAAATTCCATGTTTAAATTATGTCTTGCATCTTAAAAATCCCCTAAAAACCTAAGTGGCCAGTTTTCTAAGCCAAACTGTTAAATTAGGTTAAGTGGAGTAAGAAAGGTATAGTCTGACACTTGAGAGAAATCTCTGAATACCAAACATAGATATGAGAGGCTGATTCCTGAATTCCAGATTTCAGGTCTCTGTCCTAGAAGCTCGTAAAGGAAATACTATCAACTCACTATCAAATCAAATACTATCAAATCGCTCTTCTTCAAGGGTGTACTATTTGCAAAGGCATAGAAAGGATAGGGTTTCCCTGGTGGCTTAGAGGGTGAAGTGCCCACCTGCAATGCGGGAGACCCAGATTCAATCCCTAAGTCAGGAAGATCCCCTGGAGAAGGAAATGGCACCCCACTCCACTACTCTTGCCTGGAAAACCCCATGGACAGAGGAGCCTGGAAGGCTGCAGTCCATGGGGTCACAAAGAGTTGGACACGACTATGCTACTTCATGTTCACTTTCAGAAAGGATAGAAAGTAAAATTAAAAAAAGTTTAAAAATCCTTGATTCAAATGATATGCCAATAAACACAAAATTTTTCTACATGGTTTCAAACATTTTGTAGTTCTGTGGCATATGGTTTGCTACCTAAGGCCCATTAAAAATGTTCCCAAATCATATTTGTAGATAACATGTGCCTATTAATTGCCAAGATCCATAGCAAAAACAATAATATTCTATCAAATAATATCAATCAGATTATTTCCTGGTGGCGCAGCTGTTTGCTAAAGAGAAAATGTCCTTAAGACACAAATTAGTAAGCAAGCATGATGTTGGGTACTATATGAAAAGAAATTAAAATAATGATAAATTAGTTGATGATCTCAAAAGGAATCTGCTATTCTGAGATGCCCATATACCTGAAGGCATTAATACTAAGCTGTATTTTGTACCTGGGTAATTATGTGGATATTTTTCTGTTTTTCACTGGAACCTTAATTTTCTGATCTAAGCACTACCAGTTACATGGTAATTAATCTTGGAGCTTTTTGATGACTTCAAGTATTATTAAGAAGTAATCTGTAGAACCATTTCATTATAAGGTAATGATTAGTTTTGTATAAAATTCCCTAGTACTTTTTAGCTAAGAATTCCATAATGGCTTACAGATTCAAGATTAAGATGTTTTGTTTTGTTTTGTTTTTGTGGTCCAAAGTCAACAAAAAACAGAAGTGAAGGTCAAAGTGTTTATTCCATTTCCTCAACCTCCTCAGGCCTACAGAATTCCCGTAGAGCATGAATTCTAGAACCTAGCTCATTCAATCACAACATCTGAGGATTTTTTTTTAAAATTGAATGAGCTACTCTGAAAACAAGGGAAAGCGGTCAGAAATTTGTGTTCCTGGGATGACTGAGCACATGAACTATCCTGATAGAAAGAGAAGAGAACCTTACTTTTGGTACAATTGCTTAGTCTGGGTTACTCTCTTAACACTCATCCTTTGGACTGACCCATTTCCATGTGCTTATGCAATTTTTAAGAAAACAGGGTTAGATTTATTTAGTACAGAAGAAAAAAAAATGTCTAAGACGTCTGCCCATAGCAAGAGGCCCTAAAATGTTATAATTGCATTCAGATGCAAATAAAAGGAACCAGAAATGATTCCTATTCAAACTAGACAGAACACTGAATCTGCAACCTGGCGACTATCCAGAGACTGAGTGCTGGGAATGAACCCTAATGCAGAAGAAGAGTTCCTAAAAGGAAGACTCACCTCAGAGAAACACATTTATTTATTTATTTATATTTTTACTTTTTCCCAGATGCTCATCCAAATGAAAACTGCCAAGTAAAAGAATTTCTTGCCAAACTCCTCATAAACTCTTAAAAGTCTCTTCCTATTCAGGGGGTCTACTTAAAACAACAACAATAAAAAAAAAAGAACAAAACAACAAACAAAAAAGCACCACCAATAATGATGGAATAGCTGGTCTCTGTTTTTTTTTTTTTTTTCTTTCAACTCATCAATAAATATGAGACTCTGGGCTTTACAACCTAAGAGTCTAAGTATGTTCCTTAGATATCTGGTCATATTACCTACCATATATGTGGAGTAAATAGGACAAATTACTTAAATTGGCTAGCCTTCAATTTTCTAAAAGTTAAATGGGAAAAATAATATGTATCATCTATGATTATGACAGCACTGAAGCATGGCATGTAGAGCGTCTTGGTCATTGCTGTTACTCACTTGCCAAGTCATGTCCAACTCTGTGACCCCGTGGACTTCAGCATTTCAGGTTTCTCTGGCCCTTACCATCTCCTGGAGTTTGCCCAGGTTCATGTCCACTGAATCAGTGATGCCATCCAACCACCTTATCCTCTGCCACCCTCTTCTCCTCCTGCCTTCAATCTTTCCCAGCACCAGGGTCTTTTCCAATGAATCAGCTGTTTGGATCTGATGGCCAAAATACTGGAGCTTCAGCTTCAACATCAGCCCTTTCAAACAGTAAAGCATCTAACTTTCTGCTATTACAGAATAGTGGTCTATTTAGTGGGTGGTAACTAATCTTAGTGATGGAGGATAGCAGAGTCTTCTTGATTCAAATTTCTAAGAATGTCCAGGGATTAAAAATTCTCCTGAGATTAAAAAAACAAAAAGATGTGCATTTTGTGTATTTTTATGCAATCTTTAAAATATAATTCAGGTTATATAGACATTATAGATTGACTTACTGGACTGTATTCCAACTCCTTTGTAGCACGCACTACAAGTTTACCTAACGCTGTGAAGCTAAAGTCTAAATTTCCCTGACTCCCTTGCAGTTAGGATTCCAGGAGTAATCTGGCTTCTAAGAGCAAAGAATCTCACTCAGGACTTTGAAGAAAGAAGGAAGCATGGTGAAGCAGTGGTTGTCTTGCTCTTCTGACAAGCATGTGGTTGAGTGAATTATTTTGTTGCATTTCTGTAGAAACAGTGAAAGTTTGATTTTGTGATGGGCAGTCTAACAGCCACTAAAGGTCTGCAGTGACAGCCTCAGGATTTCACCTGGGACAGTTTCACAAAGGGGGTGGGAGAAGGCAATGGCAACCCATTCCAGTATTCTTGCCTGGAGAATCCCAGGGACAGAGGAGCCTTGTGGGCTGCCGTCTATGGGGTCGCACAGACTTGGACATGACTGAGGTGACTTAGCAGCAGCAGCACAAAGGCGTTGGGCATTTCTCCTGGCTGCATTGCTTATGGCTGCATACCACCTAAGAGTAGCTATGTGAACTAACATGAAATTCCATAAAATAACTATCCTTATTAAATCCTTCTCTGTCTACATAAAACCATGACTAATACCTTAGCAAAGTATCTTTTGTCAACAAGGTAATTAAAAAAAAAAGTTTCTCAAACATTCAACTTCTTATATTACTCTGAGCCCTCCACATCCACTGGGTACCTTCTTTCCATTATAGATTGGTTCAGGTTTGGTCTCAATCTATTTTGCCAATGAATTTTTCCCCTTCCTCTGCTTACATATGTGAAACTTTAACTTGAAGATCCTTGCCTCTAAAAATGCATCTACACTGGTTTTGTGTGTATATGTGTGTGTGTGTCCTGCAAACGGACACCCTGCCATTCTGTCATAGACATAGTTAAATAGGATTTCTTTGTCCTGACCCATCTCAATAGTAATTAGCTGGAAGAGTCACTCAGTAACCTGAGAGAGGAGAGCCAAAGAAAGAGATCAATAGGGAGGGAGCTATCAGCAATTAGCCTCTGCCTGGTGCATTTTTTATTCATCAGAGTGAGCAAGTTGAGATGTCTTCAGGATAACAGGTCCCTGGCAAGAGAAAGATAAAGGAGGGAAGGGATAGAAGAGACATGTCGGTATTTTTTCTGAAAAGACTCTGCTTTTGCATTCCATTTTAGAGCTTCAAGGTGCTTAGCCTCCTCTAGGCCATGCATCATTGGGATGTACAAAGTGATCTGCTATCATAGAGCAGCTCAGGGATTGTGATTGTTGTTGCTTAGTCACCAAGTTGTGTCTAGCTCTTTGTGACCCCATGGACTGTAGCTCACCAGGCTCTTCTGTCCATGGGATTTCTCAGGCAAGAATATTGGAGTGGATTGCCATGCCCTCCCCCAGGGGATCTTCCCAACTCAAGGATCAAACCTGCAGACCCTCATCTCCTACATTGGCAGGTGGATTCTTTACCACTGAGCCACCAGAAGAGTAGGAGCTAGTGTGAGTCCTCTAAAATGCTAACTTAACTGAGACCTTCATGAGATATGGTCCTCTAAGAATCATGTAGGAAATATCATTCAATGAGGTGCTTGTGCCTGGCACTAGGCTAGGTTTTACAAACACCCCAATCTGACTAAATCTTCAAATGGCCCACAAGGTCAGAATGATTATGTGCATGCATTTCACAGGTGAAGGAATTCAGCAGTTCAGTGACTGCCCTAAAAGCATAGCCAAAAAGTTGTCTCAGTTTCAACTCAAGGTTTTCTGATGTCCAGAGTCCATGTTTTAGACCACTGCAGCACCTCTCAGCCCTGTACAATTCACTTTCATTAACACCAGGAAATAGACTTTGTAGTGAGAAAATACTAGAAAGCCCTTCCCTTTGAACCATAAAATCAGATTTGAAAACATTTCTTTCACTGTAAAGGGCCAAATGGTAAATATTTTAGGCTTCATGAACCACACAGTCTCTGACACAACTACTCAACTCAGTCTTATAGCACAAACACCCATAAACAATTGGCAAATGAATGGGTGTGGTTGGATATTTTAATAAAACTTTATTTTAAAAAAAAGGCAATCAGAGGACTGAATTTTGCCCTTGAGTTACAGTTTGCTAGCCTTTGCTTAAAAACCAAGCACAGTCTTTCAGTGTCGCAGGATCTGCTAAGTGGGATGAAGCAGGTGACTTGACACTTCTGAAGCCATATCTAAATCCTTGGCCATCCTTAAAGATGCTTATCACGTTGTGGGTGAGTTGCAAGTGGTCAGAAGCCTTTCAGATGGCGTCACACCTGAGTCAACAATGTGACTGCTATTTTTGACCCTCACACTTATTTGATGACAAAGGACAGATTGAGACGAATGCCTTCAGGTTTTAGAGTTCTCTTGTGTGCTTTGGGGAGCTTACAGAGGAGCCTTTACGACAGAAATGAATGGATAGAGTGTATTATAGTCAAAGTCCAGTGACATTTACTTTTCTGACAGACCATATGTCCAGTCAGCCAACTTGTCTCTTCACTTTTCCTAACATGAAGTAGAACAAATGTGACCTTTTAGATCAGAGAGAGTGAGAAGAGAATGCCTGTTTGAGCAGTTATTTACTATTATTATTTTTTGGTATGAACTTGGGCAAATCATTTTCCTCCTCTGAGCCTGAGAATAACCTTCTTTCCTTGGAAATGATGAAGCCAGTGGGTGCCTTGTAAAGTCAATGTGAAACTTTTACTTGGTTGACACATTGAAGAAGACTGCCATACCATTAAGTTTGCACAGTGACCACAGGACATTTTCCTATGCCGGAGGAAAGGAGGGACCATGTCTTCTGGAAAGGAGTCCACTACTTCCTTTCTGTGTACCACTGAGCTTCCCTTTGGGGCTGTAAGACCAGAAAGGAAATAGGCTGGTGACCATTCTGATGACTGTGCTGGAGCATGGGTGGAGGGAGATGATGCCTTTCAGACAAGAAAGATGACCTTCTACACGTCACGTTGAGGCTATGTCTCCAACAAGTGATTGTAGAGTCATGTTCCCAAGTCCAGGGACTAGTTGTTGGTGTTCAGTCACTCAGTTGTGTTGACTCTTTGCAACCCCATGGACTGAGGCACACCAGGCTTCCCTGTCCTTCACTATCTCCTGGAGTTTGTTCAAACTCATGTCCATTGAGTTGATGATGCCATCCAACCATCTCATCCTGTCATCCCCTTTCTCCTCCTGCCTTCAGTATTCCCTAGCATCAGGGTCTTTTCCAATGAGTCAGCTCTTCCCATCAGCTGGCCAAAATATTGGAGCTTCAGCTTTAGCATCAGTCCTTCCAATGACTACTTCCAGCAAATGTTAACAAAGCCTTTATTTCAAAGATGAGCATCTTTGAGTATGCCCCCCCCCAAAAAAACCCACCTCCAGTCCCTCTTCTAAAGCCTAGCAGACTTTATAAAAGATTGGCTGTCCAATATCACAACAGGGCTCCAGCGATCCTTCTTCTAAGCAACAATTTGTACACCCCTTATTTCTCCTTTTCACCACCCAGGGATCCAGGCCAGAGCAGGTAGTCAATGCGAATTGATGAGCTGGCAATTAGAGCTGAGCCTTCCAACTGAGCTGCACTGCTAGAGCCAGACCCTGCAGCCATCAGCACGATGGAGACTAAATTTCAAATTTTGATAGCCATCCTCTTCAGCTGACATTTAACAGATAACTCTCAGTACCAGAACCCCAAACATATAAATTGATTGCCCCTAGGTTGTGAAGTCTGCCGTTTTTTTCCCCTCCTGTGTCAATTTTTTTGCTTTGAGGCAGGTGCTGGTCCACAGGTTTCCCTTTGATTAGGAACTTTCTGTGATGTGATGACATAGCACCATCCTGTCCCCTTTGGGACTTTCTCTCTACGGAACTAGCAAAACTACAAAACTACCTGCTCAAACACTTACGTACAGCTCTGTGTTAAGAATTGAAAGACAAGTGCTCATCTTGCTCAGAAAGCAAGAAAAAATGATTCTGTTATATATAAACTCATCAGGTCTGTACTGAAGAGCTGTCCAATTAAAAAAAAAATCCTTGAATCCAGGGTTGAGGAAAAGTGCACTGATGTGAAGGTAATCAACAGGAGAACCCCACTTGCTGTTTCTCCATTGAGGTAAAATTCAGAAAACATTAAATTTTCTGCTTTAACCATTGTAAAGTATGCAACACCAGAAACTAAGACAAGACTGTAAATCAACTATGCTTCAAAAAAAGTAAAACTACCATGCAATTCAATGGCTTTTTAGGACATTCACAATGCTGTGCAACATTACCATCATCTAATTCCAGAATATCACCCTGAAAAGAAATCTTATACCTGTCAAGCAGTCATTCTGTATTCCCTTTTCCCCCAGCAATCAAAAATCTAATTTTTATCTCTATAGATTTGCCTATCCTGAGCATTTCCTGAAAATGGAACCATACGATATGTGGTCTTTTGTGGCCGACTGCTTTCACTTGACATAACTGTCTCAAAGATTTGCCCATGTTGTGACACGCATCAGCCCCTTAATCCTCTTCATGCACATGCCTGCTCAGTCCCTCAGTCATATCTAACTCTTCACAACATTGTGGACTGTAGCCCACCAGGCTCCTCTGTCCAAGAATACTCCTCAGGCAAGAATATTGGAGTGGGTTGCCAGTTCCTACTCCAGAGGAATCTTCCCAACCCAGTGATTGAATCCCTATTTCCTGCATTGTCAGGAGGATTCTTTACCACTGAGCCACCTGGTAAGACTATTTCCCTTTTTGACTGAGTAATACCCCATTGTATGGATATACTATGTGTTTTCCATCGTATGGATGTACTGTGGGTGGATTTTCTGTTATTAGTTAATGGACACATAGGGTGATTTCACTGTTTCACTATTGCAAACATTATTGATGTGAACACTCATGTGCATGTTTTTGGTTGGACACATGTTTTTAATTCTTTAGGTTTATGTCTGCTATAATTTCTATGCCATATGGTGATATCACGTTAACTGTTGGAAGAACCAGCAAACTTCCTTCCTTCCTTAGAAAAAGATAAGTATACTCATGTCTTTTATCATTAAAAAAAAATTGGGTTGTGTCTTTTGTTGCTGAGTTGTTACCTATTCTGCTTATTAGACCATTATGAGATATATGATAGGCAAATATTTTCTCCCATTTCTTTCTTGATGGTATCTTTTAAAACATAAAATCTTTTAATTTTTATAAAGTCTAGTTTATCTAATTTTTTTTCCTTTTGTCAGTTGGGCTTTTGGTGCCATGTTAAAGAAACTAAGACTTAGAAGACTGACACCTATGTATTCTTCTAAGATTTTTATAATTTTAACTCCTACATTTAGGTATAATGTTCATTTTGTATTAATTTTTGTATATGATGTGAGGTGGGAACCAAACTTCATTATTTTTCATGCGAATATAAACCTATATATAGATATACCTATATATAGGTATAGATACATATCAATATATATGTCATATATAGAGAGATTTATCGTAAGTACATATCATATATGTAGATATATATCCTTATATCTAACTGAACCACTTCATTGTATACCAGAAACTAACACAACATTGTAAATCAACTATATTTCAATTTAAAAAGGAAAAAAAACAAGTTAGCATTTACTGAGCACCAGCTATGAGTGAGGTGTTTAACATGAATTACTTATTTTTCTTTTGAATTACTTATTTTAACTTTTGAAATAACTTCATGAATTAAAAGCACCCCTAACCACCTAATGTGGAAAATTAGGAAGTTTACCTCAAATTATACAAATAATCAATAGAGGATTGAGATTCATATGCTAACCTACTCAGAAATGTTAGCTTAAGCCTCAGTAGTTCACTAACCAGGTAATCCAGTCACAAGGAGCTGATTGGAGGGGTTCATCCTTAGCAGAAGTTCATGTTGGGTTCATGTATTTTCCTGACTAGGGTGGTGATCTAAATCTAAGGGCTGGGTCTTTACATATTTCCAAACTTTCCTTATATTCCAGGACTACCTCTCTTGATGATTACTGACGATCTGAAAATTCTGATGCAGACTTCATCAGAAGACAACATCAAGAGATAGTTCTTCCTGTTGTTACCTTGTAACATGGATTGTTTAATTATTTTGTCTACAGGTTTTGAATTTTATTGATTTTTTTCACTATTTTTTAAGCATTTGGGACTTATTATAACTCTTTCATGAAATTGCTTCCTGTGGGTTACAGAAATCATAGTATGTTGTAGGAGCTGTAACCACATGGAATAGATATATGTTTCCTGAATTAAACTGGAAGCATGTTGGATCTTTACAGGAGGAGAGACTTTTAGCTGTTTAAGATTAAGAGGAAGAAATCATGAAAGTGAGCTGATAAATCCCTAGGTTCTGTCACCTATTTCGTGCTGCCCTCTCCCCATTGGCATTCCAGTGAAAATCATTTATTAAAGCTATACAATAAAAATAACAGGACGAAAAAAATGAAGCCAAGTAGTCATCTTTTATGACTTAATAGTCTAAAAAAAGGCAAGTTTGCCCCAGGGCACTAACTTGTGGACCCTTCACTAGTCCACCAAGTGCTGAGAAAAATTGAGAGAGCAGAGGCTGAAGAAATGTAGAGATTAACAAACATTTGCACGAAATACAACACTCTCTCAATCTCTCTCTCTGGAGGAGTGGCTCCTTTTCTACTCAGCTGGTGAAATTCATACATTGTATGATCTCCTTTCCTAGGCTGACAGTGTTACCCAGATGCCTCGATGGGATAACTTCTATAGCATCTTTCTTCTAGAGAAACAGTTTCACTTGCCCCCCACTGAAGCTCCTTTGAGCCTTGCAATTAGAAAATTACTGCCAAGTACAAAATGAAGGCTATTTGCTTTCTCCAGAATGTTTTGCATTCCCTAGGAATGTTTATTTTTAATAATAATGCATTAGTATGTACTGAAAATAGTAACAGCAAAAACATCCTTATTTTTAACTTATGTCTAACTTTAAGAAATCAGATCTAAGATGAAGTGAAAATAGTAAAATCGGGAATGGTTGTGATTAAAACGTGTGGTATCTCGGAGTCTCCCGGTGACTACTTTTATAATCAGTGTTAAGTGATTGGAATCATTTAAGCAGAACTAAGAGCCATGGAGATAGATTTGAGAAAACTTTGCAGAGCTATCTGATGTGCCCTGTTATTAAACAGCATTTACTTGGTCAAGTGAATATTTCTATTCTTTAAAAACAAAGAGGTGAGGGTCGCTAAGTTTTAAGAAAACTGCTAAACCTTGCATGTGTTTTAAAAGTATGCCCTTCAGTGAGTGATGCTGAGAGCTACTGAGATGGGCACTGTGGAAATTTAGATGGTAGGGGCTAGATTAGTTTTGTATAGATCTGGATCATTGCCCAGGGGGTCTGATTTAAAGGCTCATTGCTTGTTCCCCACTAGCTTTCTGAAAGGATGGAGTCAGGTCCATTTGTATTCAGATGTCGATCCCAAACAATGGGATCATTTATATACCCTCATGACATATTTGGCTACAAAACTTTCAGCAACCCAGTAGCAATGGGCAAGTTCAAAGTAGAAGCTTTGGTGATGGGAATTTGACTGAAACTTACCTTACATGACCCCAATCTAACCCTCTCACCTCTAGTTAAAAATCACAATCTGGGACTTCCTTGGTGATACAGTGGGTAAAAATCCACCTGCCAATGCAGGGGACACAGATTCCATCCCTGGTCCAGGAAGATTCCACGGGCTGTGGAGCAACTAAGCCCGTGTACCACAACTACTGAACCAGCATGCTGCAAATCCTGAGTCACATGTGCCCAGACCCTGTGCTCCACAAGAGAAGCCACAGCAATGATAAGCCTATCCAATGCAAAGAAGAGTAGCCCCCACTTGCCACAACTAGAGAAAGCCCACACACAGCAACAAGAAACCAGTGCCACCAAAAATAAACTTAATGAATTAATTAAAAGTGCTTTTAAAAGAACATCAGAGTCAGAGTTCTATTACATTCACATCTCTGGGAAAAATATCCCCTTACTGGATCATCTCCTGGTTTTTGCCAAAAGATGGAGCCTATAGTAGTTCTAGGATGCTAGGTTAGGAGACACAAGTGTGTCAGCATTTGGGCTGATTCTGGATCTAGGAAGAGCTGCATGCAGCGGCCCATTGGACCTTGTGCCTAACCCTCTGATGGCACAGGTTAATGGATTTAGATGCTGAAACTTGGACTTGCACAGCATATTTACTCTCCTAATCCCTGTTCATGTTATGTCATGTGGCCAGAATGCCCTTTAGCTTATTCTCCATCCTTCCAGACTTTGCCTTATGTAACCTCTTCTGCAAAACTTGACATCAACCCCAAAGTTCCCTGCCTGTCAGAAGATTCCACTACTCCTTTTTCTGTGATTTCTGTTTGTTTGTGAGCCTCAAGCTCATGCTTGCCTTGCGGACTTGCACTTTCTCTATTCTTGCTCCTCTCATATTTCATATGGCTAACTCCTGCTCATCTCACTAGGATCTAAAGAATGCATCCATGAAATAAAAAAGACTTTTGCACCTTGGAAGGAAAGCTATGAGAAGTCTAGACAGCATATTAAGAAGCAAAGACATTACTTTGCTGACAAGGGTCTGTATAGTTGAGGCTACAGTTTTTCCAGTAGTCATGTATGGATGTGAGATTTTGGACCCTAAAGAAGACTGAGCACACAAGAATTGATGCTTTCAAACTGCAATTCTGGAGAAGACTCTTGAGAGTCCCTTGGACTGTAAAGAGATCAAACCAATCAACCTTAAAGGAAATCAATCCCAAATAATATTCATTGGAAGGACTGATGCTGAAGCCGAAGCTCCAACATTTTGGCCACCTGATGCAAAGAGCCAACTTATTGGAAAATACTCTGATGCTGGGAAAGACTGAAGGCAAAAAGAGAAGAGGGCAGCAGAGGATGGGATGGTTGGATGACATCACCAACTCAGTGGACATGAATTCAAACAAATTCCAGGAGAGAGTGATGGACAGGGAAGCCTGGCATGCTGCAGTCCATGAGATCACAAAGAACTGGGCACAACTGAGCAACTGAACAACAACAAAACTCCTGATCATCACATACCTCTCAACTCAAATGTTTGCTCCTCTGAAAGGCTTTCTCTGGCCACACCAGATACAGTAGATCTATGCTTCAACACTTTTCATCATGTTATCAAATTTGTCTGGCATGATATATATCATTGCCTGAATTTCTTGCTTATGAACTTATTTAGTGATGACTTATTTATGGGGTTGATTTGTTCATTTATATATGGGTTGCTAATTGATCCCTTTAACAAATATATGTTTTATGAGTTCTTGCGTCCCTTGCTTCACAGCTGTATCCCTAGTCCCCAGAGTAGATGCTCCATAAATATTCCACCAATGAGTGAAGAAACCATTGGCTCCTGTCCTTAGCTCTGTGAGGCCCTTGTCACATTGTTATTTAAAGGCTTCCTTAGAGGTGAGTCTCTCTGACAACATGGAGTGCTCCTGAAGATCAAGTTCTCGATCATCGTCACACATTGTATTAATACATATGATAATGGTGTGCAGCGTAGCACATGTTATGAGTTCATAAAGTGTTTGTTGGATAAGGAACAACTGAAAGAGTAGCCTGGAAACATATTTATTAGCATATGTAAAATAGATAGGCAGTAGGAATTTGCTGTATGATGCAGGGAGCTCAACTTAGGTGCTCTATGACAAGCTAGAGGGGCAGGATGGGGTAGGAGGTGGGAGGGAGGTACAAGAGGCAGGGGCCATATGTATACCTATGGCTAAGTCATGTTGATGCGGGCAGAAACCAACACAATATTGTAAAGCAATTATCTTTGAATTAAAAATAAATTAATTTTTAAAAACTCCCACAAAAAATAACAACTGAGTTATTTATTCTTTCCTCAATTCATACTTGGTTCTCTGATGATAAAGCTACTTTAGACCACAGAAAGAGACACACACATACACACACAAAATCCAGGTTCTCTCAAAATCTCAGCCTCATGTGAGGGTCAGGTAGAGCCACTGGCTCAGACTCCATAACTTCTGAATCCTGAGCCCTTCCTCCTGGCTTCAGTAACTTATTCCCACAATGACTACTTTCCAAAGATGTGATGTAAGCTCCTTTTCCCTCTACTTGACCTTTCACTTTCAAAAAGGTAACCCCACTCAAAATATATCCCCCAGTTCAAGGGGATTTTCAATACAGTTATGTATCAAGAAATTAGTGTCTAAATTATGTAAACACTCCTTGAAAGCAACATTTTAAAAAAAGAAACTAAGAAAAAAATAAAATAAAAAAGAAACTAAATATAAAATACAGATAGGAAGTTCTTGGAGGAGAAAACCTGAGTGGTCCAATCTCAACAGGAATTAAGAAAATGCAAACTAAAACCATCATAAGATAACATCAATCAAATATTCAATGGGCAGAAATGAAAAAGACAGGCAATATCAAGTATTGACAAAGAGGAGGCACATTGGGAACTCTTATACTGCTGCTGGGTGTGAAAATGGGTATAACTAGCAAGTCATCATAATCACTATGACCCTTAAAATCTACAGACTTCTGTACGCTGTCCTAGAGCTTTCATGTGTGTTTTTGTTTTTTTGGAAAGAACAGCATTTTAGGTAACATTTATTGAGACTTGAGTACTGCTTTTTTCATGTATGCATTGATTCATTTAACCAATATTTTGTAATGAATTAATGCACATATAAAAAAGCAGTATTTTGTAATAATCATAAATGAAAAGCAACCTTTTAAAAGTGTGTGTGTGTGTGTCTGTGTGTGTGTGTCTGTGTGTGTCTGTGTGAGTATCTCCAGGTGGTGCTAGTGGCAAATAACCTTCCTACCAATGCATGTAGATGTAAGAGACTTAGGTTCAATCCCTGGGTCTGGAAGATCCCCTGGAGGAGCGCATGACAACCTACTTCAGTATTCTTGCCTGGAGAATCCCATAGACAGAGGAGCCTGGTAGGCTGCAGTCCATAAGGTTGCACAGAGTTGGACACAATAGAAACGACTTAGCCATGCATGCACATATATATATATATATATATATATATATATATATATATATACACATGTATTTTTATTAAAAAAGAAACTTATTGGCATTATAAGCAAAACAAGACTAATATATCATGGCTCTGTTCATATCCAACCTGAGTTCCGGTCTCAACTCTCCTAGCTATTACTACTTAATATTTGAATTTTGCAAAGGTTACCAAACCTCTCTATGCATCACCTCTCTTTCCTCTGTAAAGTGAAGGAAATGGTAATATCCATCTAACTCACAGGTTTACTGTAAAGTTGAAATGAATTAATGTCCTAGAGCTTTTGAATCAGTAAGATTCCTAGGAGATTCCGCTGGGCAGCTGCCAAACACGGACCTGGATGACGCTTCTTCCTAACCCATTCCGTCTCTCAGCCAACTGCCCGGCTCCCTTGCTAAGAGCAGCCCGTGTCTGCTTCCCTGCAGCCAGGCCCGGCTAGCCTCCTCTGTGGGCCTCAGGAACACAAAAGAGCTGCTAGTGCACCTTATTCATCCACTCCTTTCCTAAAAATAAGGCGAAAAAACATCATTCTTCCACCCAGAATAACACCAATTCCTCTCTACTGTGGGACCTGGCCCTGAAAAACCGCACCAAACCTCTCAGTGTAAGACAATGGCATATTACTGTTACTTGTGAGAATGGGAGTCAAAAAGGTACTTGGGAAACCAAGAAAAATTCATATGTATGAGATGACATTAGTCAATGGAAACATTCTAGGTTAAATCCCTTCTTCTTTTTTTTTTAAGTGGTCTGTAGTGAGTCTGTCTTTTATTTTCATTTATTTACTTGTGATTCACCCAGGGGACCTGTGGGATATTAGTTCCATGACTAGGATCAAACTCACGTCCCATGCAGGGGAAGGATAGAGTCATAACCACTGGACCACCAGGGGAGTCCCTTTAGGCTACTTCTTTTTTTTTAAAGTTATTTATTTATTTTAATTGGAAGCTAATCCCAAACAAAATCTCTAAGGGTAGAACCTGGGCTTCTGCATTTGCAACAAACTTCTCAGGGATTTTTATTCACAGTAAGATTTGAAAACCACGGGGGCAGTGAATATACTCTGGCAGGCTGAAATAAATGTTAGCTATTATTTCTGGAATTTGCATAACCACATCTCCTATTTGCAGTCAACCCGTTCACAAAGCGAATTAACTTTCTGGCTATATTTTTTCCTGAATTCCATCAGTGGGTTGCTTCTGTGGGAAATAGTACTCTCTTTGCTTCACCATTATTAATATCATCATTAATATTTAACATGGCATGTAGGAGCTTATAATGTGCCTTCTCCATCCCAAACATTTTATATAAGTTATCTCACTAAAAATTAACAACATCCCTTTATGGAAAGTAGTAGTGTTATTCACAAGTTACAGATGGAGAACGGAGGTTAAGAGGTAGTTAAAGGCTCACAGCAAGTAAAGCCTGAGTCAGAGGTTTAAACACATGCCACTCAACTGCAAAATCTAGCCCAACTGCTCATTTCTAGCCTAACACTGTCTCTGCCCCAAACCAGAAGTCTAATTTTCTTAGTGAATGTGTCAGAACCCCATAGAACCTCACACTGGCTCTTCTCGCGTAATTTTTTCAGCCTTAAGAAAAAGCCTTAATGAAGTATAATGAACAAATAAAAATTGTATATATTGAAGGTATACGAGGTGATTTTTTTCAGTTTTTTAAAAATTTATTTTTAATTGAAGGATAGTTAGGGCATTTGAGATGGACATTTACACACGCTATATTTAACATGTGTAACCAACAAGGACCTACTGTATAGCACATGGAACTCTGCTGCTGCTGTTGCTGCTGCTAAATTGCATCAGTCGTGTCTGACTCTGTGCGACCCCACAGACGGCAGCCCAGCAGGAGCCTCCGTCCCTGGGATTCTCCAGGCAAGAACACCGGAGTGGGTTGCCATTTCCTTCTCCAATGCATGAAAGTGAAAAGTGAAAGTGAAGTCGCTCAGTCATGTCTGATTCTTCGCGACCCCATGAACTGTAGCCTACCAGGCTCCTCTGTCCATGGGATTTTGCAGACAAGAGTACTGGAGTGGGGTGCCATTGCCTTCTCCGACATAGAACTCTGCTCAATGTTATGTGGCAGCCTGGATGAGAGGGGAGTTCGGGGGAGAATTGATATTGTATATCTATGGGTGAGTCTCTTTGCTGTCCACCTGAAACTGTCACAGCATTGTTAATTGGCTATAACCCAATATAAAATAAAATGTTCAAAAACATACATAAATATTTTTTTTCAAAAGCCTAAAAGTCCTGTTCACATGCCACAAAGGAAACAGAGACTATTCTAACTCCAAAAGGGAAAGAGAAGGTAAAAAAAAAATAGAGAACCTTGCTTCAAATAATGGAATTTATGTCCAGAGAACTCCAGACGTTAGAAAATCGCATAGTAGCTGACTGACATGAACGTAAAGCAAGTGTACACCTTTGAAGATGATGAGAAAGGAAACAGAATAGAGGACCAGAACTTTGTCAACAGACTCATGGTATGAGAGTGTACATCCAACCAATGGATTAAGAAGGGAAGGGGGCAATGAGGACATGGTTGTGGGCAGGGCGGAGTGTTATAGCAATTAAAATAATTTCATTCAGTGGAAGAACTTCCTTAAAACAACTGGAAAGCATAAGCAATTTGGAAGGAATAAAGCAATTTCATGGGTGTACATCCCCCCAAGATCCAGCTGTTTTTCTCAGCCTTTTAACTAATGTCGCATGCCATTGGAGAGACAAAGCATCATTTACATGAAACAAACAAGCAAAAGGTGGCCAAAGACTTGGTTACTGCAAGTTGAAACCAATTTCACTTCAATGAAAAGCAGACATGGAAAGAAGTTAGCTTGGGGCGTTTTGCAAATTTAGCCAAGATAGCCCCACTGTCTTGAATTCTTTAAACATTTCACCGCTGATCTTCATGAGAATGAAATGCCTACTTTACTGTTGTGAGACAGAGTTTCAGGGGATTTCAACACAAACAAACACGTTCTAGGAAGGCAGGCTGGCTCTTCTTCCTTGCCCACTGCCCATCTCCCGGTTGATCAATCTTGAATTCCCTTGATACACTCACACTATAAGGTCAACTTGAAGAAGAGATTCATGTAAGTGTTGATGTATGATACAAGATTAGCTTCACTCACAAATCACTTTCTAACCACCAGTCTCATTCCATCCTTCAAACACCTACACCAAAGTAGGAAATGGTTCTTTCTGAATCTTGCTTCTAACTCCACAAACAAGATCAGTATGGATTGGGCAGTATTTTTTTTTTTTTTTTTTACTTTTTTTTTTGGAGTACAGCCGATTAACAATAATGTGATAGTTTCAGGAGGCTAGCAAAGGGATTCAGTCATACATATAAATGTATCCATTTTCCCCCAAACTCCCCTCCCATCCAGGCTGCCACATGATATTGAACAGAGTTCCCTGTGCTCCATAGCAGGTCCTTGCTGGCTATCCATTTTCAGTAGAGCAGTGTGTACATGTCCATCTCAAATTATTTAACTGTCCTTTCCTCCTTAGAGCCTTTGGTCTCTAAGACTGTGAGTCTGTTTCTGTTTTGTTAATGAATTTGCTTTTAGATTCAGCATATAAAGAATGTCATTGGATATTTCTCTTTCTCTTTTGGACTTATACTTCACTCACTATGACACTTTCTAGGTCCATCCATGTTGCTGCAAATGGCATTATTTTATTCCCTTCAATGGCTGGATAATATTCCAGTGTATATATGTATTTCAAACATTTTTTAACAGAAGGCAATAAAATCCTACTGTCTCTCCTATAAAGGTTAACCTGAATTGTTCTGTCTGCCTTTGCAGAAAAAATATAAATATTTTGGAGTGAGAGATCAGCTCTACCAATTAGCACTGGGTCTAATAATGAGTCAGAAGTTACATCCAAAAGATATATAAGTGTTACTGCCAGATAACCCACAAGTTATAAAAAAATGATAATGAAGATTTTGAAATGTGTCAAGGCCCTTTGATAGATGTCAGTCAGTTCAGTTCAGTCATATCCAACTCTGTGACCCCATGGACTGCAGCACACCAGGCTTCCCTGTCCATCACCAACTCCCAGGGCCTACTCAAACTCATGTCCATTGAGTTGGTGATGCCATCCAACCATCTAGTCCTCTGTCTTCCCCTTCTCCTCCTGCCTTCAATCTTTCCCAGCATCAGGGTCTTTTCCAATGAGTCAGCTCTTCGCATCAGGTGGCCAAAGTATTGGAGCTTTAGCATCAGTCCTTCCAATGAATATTTTGGACTGATCTCCTTTAGGATGGACTGGTTGTATCTCCTTGCTGTCCAAGGGATGCTCAAGAGTTTTCTTCAACACCACAGTTCAAAAGCATTAATCCTTCAATGATCAGCTTTCTTTACTTTCAGTCCACCTCTCACATCCATACATGACTACTGGAAAAACCATAGCTTTGACTAGATTGACCTTTGTTGGCAAAGTAATGTCTGTGTTTTTTAATATGCTGTCTAGGTTGGTCATAATTTTTCTTCCAAGAAAGCAAGCCTCTTTTAATTTCATGGCTGCAATCACCATCTGCAGTGATTTTGGAGCCCAAGAAAATAAATTCTGTCACATTTTCCATTGTTTCCCCATCTATTTGCCATGAAATGATGGGACCAGATTTCATGATTTTAGTATTCTGAATGTTGAGTTTTAAGCCAACTTTTTCACTCTCCTCTTTCACTTTCCTCAAGAGGCTCTTCAGTTCTTCTCTTTCTGCCATAAGGGTGGTGTCATCTGTATATCTGAGGTTATTGATATTTCTCCCATCAATCTTGATTCCAGCATTTCACATGATGTACTCTGCATATAAGTTAAATAAGCAGGGTGATAATATACAGCCTTAATGTACTCCTTTCCCGATTTGGAACTAGTGTGCTGTTTCATGTCCAGTTCTAACTGTTGCTTCTTGACCTGCATACAGATTTCTCAGGAGGCAGGTCAGGTGGTCTGGTATTCCCATCTCTTCCAGAATTTTCCACAGTTTGTCAAAGGCTTTGGCATAGTCAATAAAGCAAAAGTAGATGTTTTTCTGGAACTCTCTTACTTTTTTGATGATCCAACGGATGTTGGCAATTTGATCTCTGGTTCTTCTGTTTTTTCTAAATCCAGCTTGAACATCTGGAAGTTCATGGTTCATATACTGTTGAAGCCTGGCTTGGAGAACTTTGGGCATTACTCCACTACCATGCGAGATGAATACAACTGTGCGGTAGTTTGAGCATTCTTTAGCATTGCTTTTCTTTGGAATTGGAATGAAAACTGACCTTTTCCAGTCCTCTGGCCACTGCTGAGTTTTCCAAATTTGCTGGCATATTGAGTGCAGTACTTTCACAGCATCATCTTTCAGGATTTGAAATAGCTCAACTGGAATTTCATCACCTCCACTAACTTTGTAGTGATGCTTCCTAAGGCCCACCTGACTTAGCATTCCAGGATATCTGGCTCTAGGTGAGTGATCACACCATCATGATTATCTGGGTCATGAAGGTCTTTTTTGTATAGATGTAGTCCCTGATTATGTCAGGACTGGTATTTGAATGAATGACGTTGTGAGATGGTGACTTTAGAGTCAAAATTTTTGCATATTATGAAGGTCCATAACTAGGTCTCAGAGCCTGAAGACCCGTGAGGTATGATGGAGACAGATTCTGAAGAGCCAGGAGAAACACTTAAGTGGAAATGAAAGAGCACAATTCTGTTAATTAATGCAAAGTGAAAGTGAAAGTCACTCAGTCGTATATGACTTTGTGACCCCATGGACTATCAAGTCCATGGAATTCTCCAGGCCAGAATACTGGAGTGGGTAGCCTTTCCCTTTTCTAGGGGATCTTCTTGATCCAGGAGTCCAGCCAGGGTCTTCTGCATTGCAGGCTAATTCTTTACTAACCAAGCTATCAGGAAAGCCCCAATTATTGAAAACACCCCAATTAAAAACATTTTTGTTCTTTTAGGGCCGAAGCTCTTCGTGTTTGCTCCTCCAGTAGATGATTAGAGTGTCACCATATCTAGATTTAACAAGTCACATGAGGCTGGATGCATAGAGCGTGTGTCATCTTCATCTCAGAAGCCCCCTACCAAGACTTCTACTGCCTTTGGAAACCTATCTGTATAGAAACATCCTTGGTACTTTCAGTGACTTGATTTTGTTCCTATAAAATAACTCAGACATCAAAGTCTGTTAGTTATCATAGGTTTAATGTCCAGTCCTGAAAAGATATATAAAGATTGATAAAAAAGATAACATAAAAGGAGAGAGAATGAGGGAAGATGATGGTTTTTGTGTTTTGATAATATTGCTAAGAGTCAGAGGAATACTCATAATGATAATTACCATTTTTGAGCACATAACATAGGCCATGCACTCTGAATACATTGCCTCATTATTGCTACTAAATTCTCATATCAACTCCCACAAAGGAGGTATTATATTGAAATATTAAGGGAAACCAAAAAAGGAATAAAAGTATAATGTGCATCTTCCAGAACAGTAAAGAGTAAGCTGGGAATAAATAAAATTGATCAATCCTATGGAAAACAGAAAATATAGAGATAAAACTAAAGACAAACATGGTACATAGAAAATTCAAAATAGATAAGAGGAAATAAATTAACACATATCATTAATTTATCATTAGTTTAAATGAGTTAAACTTGTCAGTAAATGCAAAACTGGTCAGCTTGGAGAAAATCAGCATTATGCTATTTAAAACAGATATGAAACAATTCAGCATTAACAAACTATATTTTAAATGACTATTTATTGTAAAATATACAATACTTACGAAAAATTAAATTAATTTATATAAGACTTCTAAAACATGACATTTAAAAAAATTATTTACAGGAGCTTAAAAACAATCAATTAATTGGAAAGACAGTTCAGAGGATGGAAAATTTCATGTTGTAGGTTGCAAACATACCCTGTGTGGAAGTTTGTAAGCTGATTCTAAAACTTTATATTAAAACACAAATGTCTAAGAATAGGCAAGATAATCTTGAAGAAGGAAAACAAAATTGAAGAACATACTTAAAGCAAGATCTATCATAAAACTATAATAATTAAGAGAGTGTGATTTTGGTCTAATGATAGACAAGTAGATCAGCAGAACACACTATAGTCTGGAAATAGCTTATATATAGTCACCTGACTTATGACAAAGGTGACTGCAGCATAGTGAGAACAAGAATGATCTTTTCAATAAAAGTACTGTGTCAATTGGATATCAATATCATGGCAAGTAAATGTACCTTGATCACTATACTATATCGTGCTATCTGCAAAAATTAACTAAATGTGGAACATAGACCTATACATGCAAGTTAATATAATAAAACTTTAAGAAGAACACAGAAATGAATGTTTTACGAGCTGGAGGAAGGCAGGGATTTCTTAAATAGGACACAAACAAGAATATCTATAAAGGGAAAACTAAGTCACACTGCACTAGATTAAGAATACCTATTGTCCAAATATACCCTGGAAAGAAGCAAAAAGTGTGTTGGGTGTTTGTGTCCAAATTAATCAGAAAAAAACATAACCAACTCAACAGGACAATGAGCAAAAATTGGAACAGCCTCCTCACAAATGAGCATACTCAAATGGTTCATAAAATACAAAAATTAAAGGCTCCATTTCATTAGTCATCTGAAAAAAAGTAAATTAAATCACAAGTAGACATCACTATTCTCCATTAGAATGAATCGATGATAAGGAAAGACAATTCCCATAAGTGGCAAAATGGAGCTTCAGAATTCTTTATAAATGTTGAAAAACTCTGTCAGTACTTACTACAAGCTGAATATATGTGTACCAATGACTCAGAAGTTCACATTTCTATTTATACTCAAATAATTGGATGCATGTATTCATTGAAAGACAGACACAATAATGTTCATTCAAACAATGCTGACAATGATTCCCCACTAGAAACTATTGATACTTATATGACCTTCAAAGATTTAGTGGAAAAATAAAAGCAAAGAATAAATAGTATTCACATAATAGCATATGATGCAACAATGGACAAAGAATAGGCTATGACTTTAGGCAACAATATGAACAAGTTTTAGAAACCCCATGTTGAGTAAAAACAAATCAAACCTAAAAGAATGCATAGTGTAAGATTTGGTTTGTATAACATTTTCTAATAAGCAAGCTATGTGATGGTACTTAATAATAGGGATTGCTAAATATCCCTGAGAAATGTAAAAATTCAAAGAAGTCACAAAAGGACTGCTGGGATGCATATGTTATTCTCTTTCTTAATTTGGGTGAGTTTCTTAATCATGATCATCTTATAATCGAGAATTATAGCTATGATTTGCTCAGTTATCTGTGTCTATCTGATAAGTGAGTAAAAGCTGAAAGGAAAGAAGCAGAGGAGGGGTGACAGGGCTGTTGTCAAGTGCAAATGGGAACTTGTTATCAAGAAAAAACATATTCCAAATACATATGTAACCTTAATAGTCAGGATGCAAAATTTCATGTAAAGACTAAATAGAAATCATACAAGTGAACATAGCTACATCTACATAGATGGCAATTATCGACATCATAAAGTCCCTGATTCTCCCCAAATTAATCTACAAAGTCCATATAATTTCAGTCAAAATTTCAACAGAATTTTTCTTGAAGCTTGACAATTAGATTCTTTTGAAAACTGAAAAATAGGTAACATGATTTAGAAAAAGAAGAAAATATTAGATAAGAAAGCAACTAATGAGGAGGAAAAAGGAGAGGGCACAGGAGAATGAGTATGGATTGATACAGAGACATTTTGTTTTAACATAAATATATATAAATAATTATAAATATGGACAATAGCAATAATAAAATAATATATTTTATCAAGATATAGTTGATTTACCAAATTATATTAGTTTCAGGTATACAACACTGTGATTCAAAATTCTATAGATAATATTCCACTTAAAGTTATCATAAAATATTGTGTACATTCTTCATACTATAAAACATCCTTGCAGCTTATTTGTTTATATACTTTATATAGTAGTTTATATTTTAATCAGGGTGATACAGGATAAATAATAGAAAATAGTCCAAGGGTTATAGAACAAAGAAACAAACCTTTCTGTATATGAGAGCTTGGCGCATTACAGAGATGACATTACAAAGATTTTGATGATTGTACTGAGACTGTCAATTGTCTGCCTATATAGGAAAAGACAAATTAGAACTCTGTCTATATGTATAACTGAAGTTCAGGTGGGATAAAAGATATGTGAGAAGCAATCCTATAAAACTTTTAGAAGAAAATTTAGGGAAAAAATTATGCATCATGAGCTTAGGCAACAAATCCTAAACAGTACAAAATACACATCAATCCCAAACCCTGCATGCGAGACAGCAAAAGGAACGCAGATGTATAAAACAGACTCATGGACTCTGGATGAGGGCAAGGGTGGGATGATATGGGAGAATGGCTTTGAAACATGTTAATTATCATATGCGAAATCAATCGCCAGCCCAGGGTTGATGCTCAGGGCTGGTGCACCGAGATGTCCCAGGGGGAGGGAATCGGGAGGGAGGAGGGTGGGGGGTTCGGGAGGGGGAGCATATGTAAACCCATGGTGGTTTCATGTCATTGTATGGCAAGACCAACACAATAAAGTAAAAAAAATTTAAAAAAAAAATCAACTACTCAAAAAAAGAATCCCAAAGGGAAAAAAATCATGTAATTATTTCAAAACATATTAAATAAAACACAGAAACGAAAAACACAGAGAACTTTCCTTAAAAGAAATTTAAAAAGCAGAAAAATGAAAACACAAAGTCACAGACTGGGTGAAAACAGTTTTAACCCCTGGACCAAACAAAGGACCAAGTATCCAGGATATAAAAAATTTCTCCAGGGCGGAGCCAAGCGGGGCCTAACATGGCGGCCAGCCGCTACCGGCGGTTCCTTAAGCTCTGTGAGGAATGGCCAGTGGACGAGACCAAACGGGGCCGGGACTTGGGCGCTTATCTGCGGCAGCGGGTAGCGCAGGCCTTTCGGGAGGGAGAGAACACCCAGGTCGGTGCTGCGGCTCTGGGATGTGTTCCTTCACAAAGCACGTGCCTATGGAGCGCCCGTCCTGCGCCAGGACCTGTGCCAGATTGCAGAGCCTGAGGCCTGCGATCAGATGTACCAGAGCTTGGCCCGGCTCCATTCAAACTACTACAAACACAAGTACCCTCGCCCCAGAGACACAAGCTTCAGCGGCCTGTCCCTGGAAGAGTACAAGCTGATCCTGTCCACAGATACGTTGGATGAGTTTAAGGAGATGAATAAAGGCATGTGGAAGAAGCTGCAGGAGAAGTTTGCCCCCGGGAGCCCCGAGGAGAAGCACAAAGCCTGGGCTCGGGCTTTATCGCGCCCGCGCACCTAAGCGTGGAGTCGTGTATGTTGCCATCATCAATAAAACGCCCTGGTTTCCCCCCCAAAAAAAAAAAAAAAAAAAAATTTCTCCAAATCAATAAGAAAAAGAATGTAACAGAAGAAGAAACAACAAATGGAAAAATGGACAAAGTGTATTAAAAGGTTATTTATAGCAGAAGAAACTTAAGTGGCTAATAAAGTATGAGAGAAAAAGTTCAACCTCACTAATAATTAGTAAAATGGATATTAAAACAATAGCAAGATATCCTTTCACATCCAGATTATCCAAAAGCAACTACATGGATCACCATGTATTGATGAGGATGTAGACCAACAATTCTGATTCACAATAGCTAACACAGAGAAACTTTCATGCAAGAGAAAGAACAAAGAGAAAGTTATTGTGTCCCAGTAAAAGAAATAAGTCTATAAATTTTGAGTTATCAGTGCAATGGGATATATATTATCCCAACCCAAGAATCGAACCTGGGTCTCCCAGATTGCAGGTGAATTTTTTACCGACTGAGACACAGGGTAATCCATACTGATCTTAGAATAAATGAATGAGATTCACTTTTATCACAGACAAATATCAAGAGCAGTATTTTGATTGAAGAAGACGAGAGAGAATGATCAAATACAACACAACCTGTGCAAGATTTTAAAAGACACTTTGTGTTGTTTGTGGATACATACATGTTAAATAAATGTAGAAATATGCAGAATGATCTTCAGCAACTTGCAGTGATGGTTTCCTCTGAGATGTTCAGGATATTGAAGAGAGAGCAAGCATGATTTAATTATATCTTATCTGCCTAAGGAAGCTATCCAAAGCAAATCTGATACAAAGTTAACTTTCTAAAATACTAGCGATAGCTACATAGGTGTCTGTTACATTGTTTTCTGTACACTTTTATGTGTCTGAAATATTCATAATTAAATATTTAATTTAAAATATAGCTTTATCTTGGGGGAAAAAAATCTCCTGCCATGAGTTAAAAATAGAAGAAAAACCTGCAACTGCGAGAGCCCTGGCCCATGAAAGAACCTAAGTATGAAATTTTAATTAGATTTTTGCATCTCAACCTGTACTAATCCCTTTTCATGTTAGCTGCCCAGAAATTGGCTATGCTAAGTGATCTATCTTCTGCTGAGAGTATGACATATTGACAGCTCTCTCCGAACTGATTTGCAAAAATTGAATAGGTTCCTTTTTTTTCCATGGAACTGGCTGAGCTCTGTCGTGTCATTCCATCAAGGGATGTGTATAGCCACCAGGAGATCCCAGTTACACAGCATCTTCTAGCTTCTACGTCTACATAATCTCTGGAATCCATTCATCCCTCCCAACTCCACTCTCTGCCTTGGGGTAAGCCATCATCATCTAATGGCTGGTTTACTACCATGGGACCCTTAAAAGCCATCACTATCTTCTGGTTGGTTTACTACCATTGGACCCTTAACGTGCCTCTCTACCTTCATCTTCCATCTCTTCATATCTCAAGTTCATCCCATCAACACTTTAAATCATCTGTGTAATGTCTGTCTTATTTATAAGCTTTGGGCTTCCCAGGTGGCGCTAGTGGTAAAGAACTCACCTGCCAATGCAGGAGACATAAGAGATACAGGTTCGATACCTGGGTCAGGAAGATCCCCTGCAGGAGGGCATGGCAACCCACTCCAGTATTCTCGCCTGGAGAATCACACGGCAGAGAAGTCAGGTGGGCTATAGTCCATAGGGTCGCAAAGAGTCAGACACAACTGAAGCAAGTTAACACACACACACACACACACACACGCACACACACATATTTATAAACTTCACAAGGGCAAGGACCATACTTGTTGTGTATACCACTGTAGTCCCAAAGCTTAGCACACCTGGTATAAAAGGAGGCGTCATATGTTTTTTCATATGAATGAATTAGTGATTAGTGAATACTTTACAGAGTACCAGAGTACACACATGGAAAGCATCTGCTTTCCAGTTAAAACTGTTCTAAGGACCCAGAGATTATCATACTAAGTGTAGTAAGCCAGGTAAAGACAAAAATCATATGATATTGCTTATATGTGGAATCAGAAAAAAATGAAACTTATTTACAAAATAAGTTTATATAAAAATAAACTTATATATAAACTTAAATATAAAAAATGAACTTATTTACAAAACATAAATAGACCCACAGACATAGAAAACAAGTTATGGTTACCAAAGTGGAAAGTGTGCTCATGCTTAGTTGCTCAGTCATGTCCATGGACTATAGTAGCAGATGATAAATTAGGAGTTTGGAATGAACATACACACCATATATAAAACAGATAAACAACAAGGACCTACTGTATAGCACAGGGAACTGTACTAAATATTTTAGAATAGCCTATAAAAGAAAAGAACCTGAAATATAACATATATATATATATATGAATTAATGCACTGTACACCTGAAACTAACATGACATTGTAAATCAACTATACTTCAATAAAATAATTAAAATTTAAAAAATCTGTTGTGTGGCGACACAAAGGGTAACATTATATCTTTTCAGATCAGCATTTTAGACCCTACATGATCTAACCCTAGTTTACCTCTCCATCTCAATTGTTGTACAGTAAGCCCCCTACATATGAGTCCCCATATGAGAACACATTCATAAGTCAAATTTGTTTGTAAGTCCAAGAAATTTAACCTAGGTGCCCAACTAACAGAATCAGCTATATAGTACTGCACTCATTATAATAATTACTGCATTATAAGCTTATAATAGGCTTCCCTGGTAGCTCAGATGGTAAAGAATCTGCCTGCAATGCAGGAAACCCAGGTTTGATCCCTGGGTCCAGAAGATCCCCTGGAGAACATAATGACAACCCACTCCAGTATTCTTGCCTGGGGAATCCCATGGACTGAGAAGCCTGGTGGGGTCACAAAGAGTTGGACGCAACTGAACAACTAACACAAACTTATAATAGGTTTATAAGACATTTTACACAAATAATACATAAAAAACAAACACAAAAAAATAAATAGTACAGGACTTTGAAAAGTAGAGGAATACAATGCAACAGCTGGCACTCAGGGCCTGGCATCGAGTGAACAGGCCAGAAAAGTGAGGGATGGAGCAGGGAGGGGAGGTGGGAGCTGGCACAGCTGAAGGGGTGTCAGCAACCAGAGGCGAGGGCCAGCTGCCGTGTCACCCACTCCTGACGCCGACAGAGCACAAGTTCACATCTTTTAAAGTGCACAACTTAAAGGTTCACACGTAGGGGACTTAACGTGCTCCTATTTCAGCCCTCTCAATGTCAAGTCATCGGGCATTCAACAAATGCACCCTGCTAATGTCTCCTGCCTTGATACGCTGTTAGCACTTCATAGAACACCACCATCTCCTTTTTCACTGATGCAAAAAACTTCTCATTTTCCTTACAGTTAACTCCCACATCAGCCTTCCAGGATTCTTCAAATACGGGGTTCCTACATCTTCCCTGGTCTCCCTGAACTTAGAGCTCTCTAAACTTCAGGCTCCCTGTTGCAGCAGCGGTCTCTCTGCACTGAAATGACTTTGCTGATCTCCTCCCACAGATTTGATGCATTTATATTATAGTTGTTTTGCATTGTTCTGTTAGTTTCTGCTGTAAAGGGAAGTGAGTTAGCCGTATGTGTACATAAATCCTCTCCCTCTTTGATCTCTCTTCTACGTCACCCCATCCCAGCCCTCTTGGTCATCACAGAGCACCATGCTGAGCTCCCTGTGCCATACAGCAGCTCCCACCAGACAGCCGTCTTGCGTATGGTAGAGTATGTATGGCAATCCCACTCCTTCAGTTCGCCCCCCTCTCTTTACTGCCCCCAGCGTCCATATGTCTGTTCTCTCCATCTGCGTGTATTCCTGCCCTGCAAAGAGGCTCGTCTGTAACATATTTCTAGATTTCATATATATTAATATCCATTTCTCTTTCTGACTTACTTCACTGTTTGGCAGACTCTAGATCCATCCACATAGCTACAAATGACTGACGGTGTTCCTTATCTATGGCTGAGTAATATTCCATTGTATACATGTCCCCAACCTTCTTTATCCAATCATCTGTCAATGGACATTTAGGTGGCGTCCAGGTCCTGGCTATTGTAAATATCACTGCAATAAACACTGGTACATATATCTTTTTGAATTATGATTTTTAAAACCACAAAGATGTATCACCTCACATTGGTCAGAATGGCCATAATTTAAAAATCTGCAAACAACAAATGCTGGAGAAAAGCAAATTCTCTTACACTGTTAATGGGAATGTAACTTGATACAACCACTCTGGAGACCAGTACGGAGGCTCCTTAAGAAAACTAGGAATACAACTACCATATGACCCAGCAATCTCAATACTGGGTGTATACTCTGGGATTTTAAGTTTGAGTACAAATACTCTGTTTTGTTCAATAGTATGCCCCTCATCTATGAACAATGTGAAATAAATATTTGTTCCATGAATGAATGAAGGCATGAAAAACTCCATTGTTCCTGGTCCATGTCTCAGTTATCTCATTGCTGTAGTTCAGTCACTAAGTCATGGCTGACCCTTTGTGACCCCATAGACTGCAGCAGGCAAGGCTTCCCTGTCCTTCACTATCTCCCAGAGTTTGCTCAAATTAATGTCCATTGAGTCGGTGATATTATCTAACCATCTTATCCTCTGCCATCTTCTTCTTTTGCCTTCAATCTTCCCCAGCATCAGGGTCTTTTCCAATGAGTTGGCTCTTCAAATCATGTGTGAACCATCCTGTACTGACCCTCAAACACAGTTTTAATATCCTTATTTGAAACCATCCATCACTGGTATTCAAGGGCAAGACGAAAAGACGACACAGAGCTTAAGTTTTTTGCAGGGAGAGTGACTCTGTTTTGGGGATCTGTTGGCCTGTCAGGAATTACTCATCTGGAGCAAGCAACAATAGGGGCACAGATAAAGCAGTCAGGTTCAAGCTCAGAGACTTCTGTTATTACTATCCATTGCACTCTGGTTTCTCATACTGAAAAACTTTCAGAGGACTGAAGTTGCAGAAACTCTTGGTAACAGTTGCTAGGCAGAGCCTTCCAGGATGACACCACCTGCCCTAATTAATAGACAAATTTTTCTGAATGTGGGTCATTGGGTCCTGCCAACACCCACAACTCTGAGAATAGATTTTTCTGTGACTGTGTGGTCCCTCTCAGAGCCAAACTATTCATTTTCCATGGTTTGTTAAATAGGTTCCCATCTGTCAGGTGCTTCCCTGTGGAGCTGATGTATTTCATTCTGAAACCCCGCGGAGATAAGAAGTCTGAGAGCGATTCTTTTCAATAGATACCTGAAAACTCTGCTTTTTCCTTTTTTCAGTGCATGTAGAGCCAACTAGTGCTTAGGGCCTGTGATGAATGTAAGTAAACTGACTTCTGGTTTTCTATACATTTATTCTATCAGGTTATTGACTTCCATATTTTATAGATCCAATTCACGCATGGAAGAGTTATCTTTCCACAAGGATAAACGTAAATCCCACATAAACTTCAAGACTTGGTTCAGCTGTCACATCCTTCAGGATGCCTTTGCTGATCCATTTAGGAACATCTCCTCTGTATTCCTTCACTGCATTACCATGTCAAACTAGACCACTGTCTTTGCAAATCTGTGTCACATCTAGATGAAAGCTCTTCAAAGTCAAGACCCAAAGTCAATAATAACCCCGAGCCTAACACAGGATATATATGTGATCAATGCTGAGTGAATGTAAGTGTACCATGGACAGAGAACCAAGCACACTTGCCCACTTCATTCTGGATGTGTGTGCTTAGTCGCTCAGTAGTGACTCCACGGACTGTAGCCCGCCAGGCTTCTCTGGGACTTTCCAGGCAAGAATACTGGAGTAGGTTGCTATTTCCTTCTCCAGGGGATCTTCCTCACCCAGGGATCAAATCTGCTTCTCCTGTGTCTCCTACATTGAAAGGTGACTTCTTGACTGCTGAGCCACCTGGGATTATTCTGGGAGATCTAGGCAAATCTAACAGCAAATCTCAATTTTTCAAGTATGTATTAGGTTGGCCAGAAAGTTCCTGTGTTTTCCTGTACTGGATTGGCCAACCCAGTATTTAGCTGCTGGTAGTTCGCTACTGCATTTGAAGGGCTTACTGGCTTGGAACCATTATTCATGATAAGCTGTCCCCATTTTCTCTCGCCTCCCTCACTCCTCAACCCACTACATCAGACTCTAGCTCTGATCACAGTATTGAAATGCATCCTAAGGTCACCGGTGGCATGCACATGGCTGAATCTGGTTGGTATTTCTCAGTTCTCTTCATTGGACTTGTCAACAGCAATCAGCAATTGTGACCAGAAGATCCTAAACATTTTTCTCCTTCCTTAGTTGGCACAAAAAATCTCCTTCACTGTGATGACCTAGAGGGGTGGGATGGGGGTTGGGAGGGAGGCTCAGGAGGAAGGAGATATATGTATACTTATAGCTGATTCATGTTGTTGTACAGCAGAAACTAACACAATGTTATTAAGCAATTATACTCCAATAAAAAATCAGTTGATTAACTTTAAAAAGGCCTCCTTGATTTTCCACTACCTCTCTGCTCACCGTTTCTCTGTCTTCATTTGCAGACTCATTCTCTTTTATTTAGCTATTAAATGTTGAGCTCAATATATCCCCCAAGGCCCAGCCCCAGGTCTCTTCTTTATTGACTATTAACCTTTTATTTTGTGATTTTATACATGCCCATGAACTTAATTACTGTCAGTTCATAGATGACTTGCAAATGTATATCTCCTGTCCAGAGCTCTTCTCTGAAACTTGAGTCCAATGTCCTAGCTATGTAACTGACATTTCTATGTGAACATGATAAATATGTATCACTAACAAAGTGAACTTGTGATCTTTACACCCCTTTCACATTTGCTATTCCTGGTAGATTTCTCTATATTTTCCCTTGGGTGACCCTCTAATTCAATCACTTTTCCAATCCAGAAACTCAAGAGTAGTTTTTAACAACTCTCTCCTTCTTAATTTCCATACTTAGTTGATTAATGCATTAATTTAATATCCTAAATATCTCCCTAATGTGTGTTATTTTCTCCATTATGAGCTTCACTATTCAAGTCTATGCAATTCACCTCTCTTATCTAGATCACCATAATCACCTCCATACACATCACTGCTGACCCTCTGATATATAGCCTCCACAGTGCAGCCAGTGTGATCTCTTTGAAACTCAGACTCAAGCACCTGCACCCAGTCACATGTCTGTCTCTTCCTGAGAGTGGAGATGAGATAGAGAATTTAGGTGTGTGCCCAAGATGAACAGAAAACTGATTTGAGAAGAGCTGGCCAGTCTGGCCCCTTGTCCCTAGCACAGAGAGATGCTTGCCTGTGGTAGGTGTGTCATGTGTATCTCTAAGCCATGTACGATACTTTTGTGACCCCATGGGCTGTAGTCTGCCAGGTTCCCCTATCCATGGAATTTCCCAGCCAAGAATACTGGAGTGGGCTGCCATTTCCTCCTCCAAGGGATCCTCCGAACCCAGGTCACCTGCATTGCAGGTAGATATTTACCACTGAGACACCTGGGACGCCGAGGTATGTTATGGCTCTAGGCAAACATACACTCACAACTGATTCCACATCAAGCACTGTTCAAGTTTCCAGTGAAAACAGAGCCCTGTCCTTACATGGATTACTTCTTATGTCCCGCCATAATGGGGTTCTCAGTATCCTTGGGGATTGGGAGGTTCTCTGGTGGGAAAACTGTACCATATACCCCAGCCTTTGAGAGACTCTACTCCCATAATGTCCCTCATTTCTATCTGGAAAATCTAACTATCTCTATGAATCGGCTCAAAGCCCAGTCCTTACTTGGCGCTTCTCTGACTGGCTCCGCCACTCTTCAGTTAAGTTATTAATCCCCAAATGGGCGATCACAGTGTCTTTTTACACCTGACTCAGGGCAGTGACACTTTCATAGGGTTCCTAAGTCTCAGTCCTGTGGACATTTTGGATCTGGTAGCTCTTTGCTGTGGAAGAGTCTTGGGACTTGTCAAATGTTCAGCAGCATCCCTGGCCTCTGGCCAGTAGATGCCGGTAATTCTCACATTCATGACATTGCCAGACATCGCCGTATGTCTCCTCTGGGGACAGGATTAACCTTGTATAAGAACCATGATTAGTGAAGGACAGGGAAGCCTGGCGTGCTGCAGTTCATGGGGCCACAAAGAGTCGGACATGACTTAGCGACTGAACAACACAATCAGGAGGGAGGTGGAAGCGGGGTTCTGGAAAGGGAACACATGTATACCCATGGTGGATTCATGTCAATGTATGGCAAAACCAACATGATAATGTAAATAAATTAATTAATAAAAAAAAAAACAGAACCACTATCTTACTATGACTTTCTCACCAGTCTAAAGAGGCTTCCCTTGTGGCTCAGCTGGTAAAGAAGCTCCCTGCAATGTGGGAGACCTGGATTTGATTGCTGGGTTGGGAAGATCCCGTGGAGAAGAGAAAGGCTACCCACTCCAGTATTCTGGCCTGGAGAATTCCATAGACTGTATAGTCCATGGGGTCACAAAGAGTTGAACATGACTGAGCGACTTTCATATATACAAAGAGAGCATATCTGTCCTGGCTAGACTAGCCTCTATCCCAACTCAAGTCACTCACTACCCCATGGTTTACTATTAGATTTCCTTCATGGAAGTCATCATCAGATAAAAATTATCTGTTTACCTTGTTGTTTAATCATGCCCTGGAATGTAAGCCCCACAGGTCAGGAGCCTCTTCTGTGCAACTTACTGCTGTGTCCCAAGGGGTTTAGATGAATCTCTCATGTATAGTAAGTGCTCTTTCAAAAAGCCTTTGGAGACTAAACGTTAAAAATATAGTACTATTCTAGTCATTGTGGACAGTATGGGGTTGTAACCTGGTCTTCCCAGGTGGCTCATTGGTAAAGAATCCACCTGCCAATGCAGGAGATGCAAGAGACATGGATGCAATCTCTGGGTCGAGAAGATCTCCAGGAAGAGGAAATGGCAACACACTCCAGTATGCTTACATGGGAAATCCCATGGACAAAGGAGCTGGGTGGGCTACAGTTCATGGGGTCACAAATAGTAGGGTATGATTGAGTGACTGAGCACACACACATGAGATTGTAATCCACTTGCCAGTTGACAGAAGACCTCCTGTTCAGAGATAAAGACAGATTACTACTCACAGCAAAAGCAGCTGCCAGGGAAATATGTTACATCAGTTCCCAGTGCCCAATCCCCAGATCCAGGGAGGGTTTGATGCTTCCAGCACATGCAGTGGGTATATTATCACTGAGCACCCTGAAAGTAGGGCTGTTCGTAGATCATCCCCTAAACTCCAGAGAGAAAGACAGGGTTAGAGTTGGGCAAGGGATAGGGGAAGGGACAAATTTAATTTTCACTCTAGAATATAAGTAAATATTCTCTGGTGAGGGGAAGAAGAGGTCTGTACGTTTACTACCATTAAGTTGATTTCTGCAAGATCTCACATTTGAATGGAACACGAGTTTGCCTGACTTCTCAACTTTGTCCTCTTAAGTCATCAGAGAGACAGTGGAAGATTTTTCAGAAAACTACTAGGAAATACATTAGAATAAGAAATAGCCCCAGTTGTGACATCAGGGAATCTTACTCTAAAACCTCTATTCTTACTTCTGATGACTGTGTGAACTTGAGGAGAAACCTAAGAGGCAAGACTCAATTTTCTCAACTCTAAAATGGGAACAATTCATAACAAGTCAATGAGAACTGTAAGTCAAATGAGCTCACAAAACACTGTGAGTTCAACAGTGAAAGTTGCTCACTCTTGTCCAACTCTTTGCAACCCCATGGACAATAAAGTCCATGGAATTCTCCAGACCAGAATACTGGAGTTCACTTCCAGTAGCCTTTCACTTCTCCAGAGGATCTTCCCACCCCAGGAATCAAACCCAGGTCTCCCGCATTGCAGGCAGATTCTTTACCAGCTGAGCCACCAGAGAAGCCCATTTGGAGCTCAACAAATGCTCTATTATTTCCTTCAAGATAGGGATTCTGGGTCCATTTGACTCTGGAATATTTGCTATGCTCTGAACTTCAAATCATACTCTTGGTAACAAGTCTCCTCTGCATTTGTTATTAGGGAATCTAATAACAGCAAAAAGCATGTTAAGGTTCTTACAGTAAGAGGA